>JAHLJT010003656.1:94809503-94822380 GCA_031308135.1 Acheta domesticus
TTAGGGTTTGTCCCGGCTGGCACCGTGTCCCACTTGGGAGGTAGCTAGGGAGAACTCACAAGCCGACGTGTACGTCGTCGCTGAATCTCACATTTCAGCCGTGAAGAATCACTGCCATCTCAAGGGAATATACATTAAATACACTTACGGTACTAATTACCTCAAATTTGACGCGCACGAAATGAATATTCGCCACTTTACCCCAATTTTCCATTAAGCTCTCCAGAAATTGCTTCGCTGATTTAAAACAGTTAAAATTCTTTGAAGTGTTTCTCTTTTGTATTACCTTTTCCTCAGTTTCTAATAATATTTTACCTTCCAATGTCTCATGAATATCACACTAGCGTACCATGTGAAATGATTGTAGCTACCAGGAACATGTCACAATCTCTGTAACTTGGATGCAAAGGAAGCTACTGAGATAAGAAGCGATCCGTAAATAGCAATCGTTCTGTTGTAAGATACGAAGTAACAGAGCCGATTGGGTCTTAGGCACTTTCTGGCTGGGTTAGCGAAGCAATAGTAAACTGACTTTCTTCAAACGGATTTGAGACTCGCGGGGGTGAATTTTCGACATTAGCTACACGAGAGGTTAATCTCTGATTCTCTCTAGTGTATGTTCAGTATGGTTCCAACCAATCTTTGGCTGATGGATATTGACAAACATACCTATATCTTTCCTTTTTTCTTCTTACTTTCTCAGTTCATTCGAATTTGTGATTTCACATTAACGTGGACATCTTTTTATATTGGGGAGGATGGACCAGGTGAATGCGATGCGAGAGATCTGTCCATCAACCGGCTCTAGGACAAAACAAGGACGAATCGCGTGCTATTAGTGATATGTTGGTAAAGTACCACTTTAGCACCCGACTCAAATTAATTACCAACTCATATTGCTAAACCAGCACGTATTTTCTCCCCCATATTTTCACGCAAAATTACACGAAAAGTACTCAAATTTTCGAAAATTGTATGTGCCCTTATTCTATCTTTATGGAATAGATTTCATTAAGGGAAAATATCAATTTTAATATTTTAGTTGTAGGAAGTTGTAGGCATTTTTCGAAAAATTAGGGTTTTCAACGAACATGAAATCTGCATCATTCTCTTACCCGTCCTTTTACCCTTACACTATCCAACAACAAAAAATTAATAAAAAACGACGGAGGATTTTTTTGAAAATTTGGAAAAATGTACTCAGGGACATTATGTAAAGTACCCCTGAAAAATTGAAATATTGGTTTAAAATTTAAGGGACCGCGATATCAGCCAGATCGATTGGGAAATATCAATTTTGGCGAAAATCGACTGAACGGTTTAGCCCCTAGAGAAAGTGAAAACTACGGAAATGACCTCAAGAGCAGCATAAATCTGAGAGTCCTTATCGAGACGTGGCACCTTCCGATTGTTCTATTTAGCCGGTAACGAAATCCGCCACTGTTTGGGAGTTGAACGTAGAGCCAGAATAGTTTTAGAGAACTTCAGCGGACGTCCAATACGTACGATAATTTGTAAGAAGCCCGGTAACACGTATTAAAAATTTAGTTACAAGTGATTTTACAATCAAATGTTCATCATACATAAATATCAACTATTCAATTTCTCACTTTTCTCCAATAGTAAAATGTTTGTTCGAATCCGTTTTGTTTTGTAATAAAACGATTTGTGACCAATAAGACGTATTTCAAGTCTCGTAAATACTATCGAGTCACTAACACGGTACAATCATGACAAAGCAAGTTGTAATTCTGACAAATCAAAGCAATTTGAAACTATAAATACATATAAACACATTTGAAAAGAGAAGGCTTCCACGTCCTCTATTTAGAATTTCAGAAAAAATACATAGGAAATATTAAAAATAATCTACGAAAAATATGATGAACGAGTAAAATACATTACTATTTGAAATTAACAAATGCACATTCAATGTTTTAATAAATATTATTAATATTTTAATAATAATGATAATGATAATAATAATATAATAATAATAATAATAATAATAAGACTAAAGTTGGACAGCAATGCTAGAGGTAAAATTTCCCAATTCGTTATCCATGGATCATACATTTCTCACCGCGTTGGCGGAACGGGACTTCCCCCGTCTTACCCTTCCTAGAATTTTCCATTAAGCTGTCGTCGAGAATACATCACCTTCGAGTGCTTTGCTATCATTTCGCGAGTTCTGCGAATCTTTTCCCGGTCACTGACAGCGTGGAAGAGTGTCCAGGGAATGTCGGATGTGATTTAGCGAGTGTCCGCCGGGAGCACTTAGCGTCAACCGCAGCTGACGCGCGGAGTCGTCGCTGACGAAATACCTGGAATCGAGATTTGCAGGAAATTCCCGATCTTTTTCGCCCGAGGACGAATGAAGTATAATTAGACACACTACTGCAGTTAATCTCCAAAGATTCGGAACAGACAACTGAGCCAAGTTATTAGATAACACTAGGGAACAGGGTTTTTACCTCCAGGAAGAGTGCGTAACATATGCAATTTTATACGTAGATTACGAATAGCACAATAAAAAACGTCATATCACGTCGGAGTTTTTAAATATACCATGTCTTTATACCGTATCGTAACGTATTTTGCTATTAATACAAATACATTTAAATTGCTCTTGTGAAATACGTAGAATCAATACGCATAGAAACTATTTTTTTTCCAAATTGTTAATTTCATCTATGAAATAATTACAAGTGTTGTCATTGCCAACAATAATGTTTATTTTAAAAGCAGCTTTCGATGATGAACTAGTGGTGCTACAACAGCACATACTTTCCCGCCTTATTGGAAACATTTACGTAGTATTGGAATATTTCACTTTCTGCGCTACTGACATCTTAGCTATTATTTGAAAACGTCCAATTCAACCAAGAAGCAGACAACGCACTGTTTCCATCTCAGTGTTGTCAAAACTATGTGAATTCTACAACTGCATAAAAATACAATACGAAAGTTTTATGCTCTTGTATTGGAAAAAGAAGCTTGATACTCCGGACGATGTAGAAAAGCATTTCATAGGGCCATAATTAGAGAAGAGTATTCTAAAACCATGCAACAAATACTCTACTCATTACAAATGGTACAGCATTTGGTGCAAAAACTAAATATTTTCATGCAAATATCAACATAAATTTGGCAATTATAACTTTTTGTACAGCATTATCAAGTATTTTTTTGTTTTTGTCTTTTTTGTTATTTTTTTAAGTTCTGGGCCTCAAGAAAATGTGCGCAGATAATCTCCTCCCATACGTCATATACAGTTTTACCGTTTTTTGACCAAATAAATAAAAATATAAAATAAGTCTCAACAATGACGTAATTCACAGAAATTCGCGAGCACGAAACAGAATTCCATTATTGCATTCCCTGCGTTATTGATATTCCCTGAGCGTCCAATGTTAAGAATGATGTACTGTCTCTTATGATGACAGTGATGCCTGACGTGGCGCTTTTCTGTTGTACTGTACGAATCGAAAAAGTTACGCGCTCGATGATGACGATGAATCCCGCAAATGGACGGAACGCTAGTTAATCATTCAAGTAGTTTGTCTCGAATCTTTTCAATTTTATGAAAGCGTATTTTATTCCCTTTCCTCAAATCTAAAACTTTTTTATGAGACTCCGATGAGCAGGAAACGTTTCTGTTAAGCTCCTCGCGTCGAAATGTCAGACCCCTGAACTTCATGCACTGAAAAAGTTGAAATTAAACGTGCAAAACTGCACTTAAAATTGGCAATATATGCCCTTCAAAAGCCAATATACGAGGTTAAACTCAGAATATGCGTTAAACAAAATATAGTGAGCAACAGATAACATTTATTTATACAGGTGTCCCACCAACTATGGACCACCCCTATAACTTTTAAATGGTTCAGGATATCCAAATGCAATTTTTGCTTAATAATACAGAATCATGGGGCAAGTAACATGCCTTAGAGAAATTATCTATAATATTTTTAGTTTTCGAGAAATTTAATCATCTTTGATTTTTTAAATGGAACTATATATTTTTCTCACCAGCAATGGATAGATCATGAAAAGAGGAATAAAATAATGTATCATATGCTAGTATTTTGATAGTAATTTGCGTTTACAATTAGACTTTATGATACGTGATTTAGAATGAACGGACAATATTTCATGTAGCAGCCCTTGCTACAGTCGCCTTCGGCGAAAATGGCCTTCGCGGCGTCAAGACTGTTGCGTGGAGAGAGAAGACTGAAAAGGGTAGCAATGAGGGATAACAGGCTTAACTACGGCAATCCAGGGTCTTAACACAAAAGTCACATTAAAAATTACCAATTTTAACGATCAGAATGAGAGATTTTTTCCATTGATTTATCTGCATTTAACCTGTCTTCTTTAGCAATAAATATCATTTTCAAACTTGAGAAGAATGCAACAACCGTCTCTTCGTTGGTAAATTTCATTTTTAATTAAAATGATCATTCGTCCACTTCGCAATCATACCTCTACTGCTCTTCATAAATGAAAAAGAAAACAGTACACTTCCGTCTTTTGCCGTGGATTTTTAAAGTTTGAGGCAGCACATGTCATGAAGTGAGAAACTCTGCAATCAATATTAGCAGTCGAGACTACAGATGTACATTTGTGTTAAAGTTTACTAAATTGACACTGATAGTCTGTTAAGTGTGTTTCAAAATTTTAATTTATTTGTTCTTTTGGTACGTGTTTAAATATGACGTTTGTGAAGAGTAAATGCAAAGAGAAAACGTCTATCTCTCTACTATTTGATAAATTAATCAAAATATTACAATAAAAATTTTTAAGCATTCATTCCCTTCCCTTGTTTTAAAATGATTGCTGGTTTCTTCCATAAAACAGTCATAGATTTTTGCAAGTTTGAAAAGGACCTTTATTATTATCGTCCTTCCGCTACAGATTATTTTTATTTTGTTCTTTTCGATGAACGTTGCTTTGGAATTTCATTAGAAAAAAGTTCAATTCAGATGAACAAATGGGAAAAAAACGTCTTTCTGATCGTTAAGGTTGATGTTTGTTCATATGATCTTCGTGTCAAGACCGTGAATTGCTGTAGTTACGCCTCCATCCCCCACAGCCACCCGTCTCACACTCCTTGTCTCCACGAAACAGTCTCGACGCCGCGAAGGTCTTTCACCAACGGCGACTGTTGCAAGGGCTGCTACACGAAATATTGTCCGTTTCATTCAAAATCACATATTAGAGAGTCTAAATTTATACGCAAATTACTATCAAAATACTAGCATATGATACATCATTTTATTCCTCTTTTCCGGATCTATCCATTGCTGGTGAGAAAAATATATAATTCCATTTAAAAAATCAAAGATGATTAAATTTCTCGAAAACTAAAAGTATTATAGACACTTTTTTCTACGGCATGTTACTTGCCCATGATTCTGCATTATTCAGCGAAAACTGCATTTCGATATCCTGAACCGTTTAGAAGTTATGGGGGTGGCCCATAGTTGGTGGGACACTCTGTATAATTCTTCATTTTACACTGTGGTACAATATGCGTGTAATAAAAAATATATTTCAAACTTAATTACCAAAAACGTTATAATGCAAGAGAACCAATATCATTGTTACAAGACGCCGAGAGATTTAGTCCATTTTACTAAGTTCATGCCCACGAATAAAGTTACCGGAAGTAAATCGTTTCAAGCGAAAACAATATCAAAAGACCATCGGAAATATTATGTTGATATTGCAGAATTAGTATGGCTTAATTCAGTTTTCTTTGAAAGAGAAATACACGAAAATATCTGACTTCGACCCACTTCTATGCAAAAACCAGAAAGATAAGCCCTTAAAAAGCCGCATAAATAAAATACGCAGTTAATGAAAAAAATCTCATAAATATGCAATTACGCAAAATAAAACGGGCGACTTTTGTTTCATGTTTGGTGACAGGTAAAGTTGTATATATTTCCTTTCAATATGCGCAATCAGTAAAAATATGATACTGCGTGATGTTCCGCAATCTAGTCGCAAGAAATCAGGAAGAAATTAATTTTAAAATGCACCTGTTTCAATAATATCTAAAATTTAAGCCAACTACATGCAGTTGCCAAAATCACAAGCCTCTTTTCCTTTTCAACAGTAGAGAAATAATGAGTTTGATTACCGTATTTAAAATAGTATTTAAAATTCCTGAGATGACAAAATAAGTCGAGAACAAACGGATTTGATTCACTGGAAACCAAGCTGAATTGCGCCGGGAGAGCAGACATTGCGAATCCAGTTCAAAACTATTCACTTCATTACATTAGTTATAAACATTTATAACCATTTGTTTCCTCACTATGGAGCACTTCACCACTTGCCCTTTACGGTTTGTGGATCACACATTCTAAATTAAGGTTGCAAAGAAAAAGAATTTCAATTTAAAAATGTGTAAATTAATAAATTTACGACAACCTAAAAACCAAAATGAAGAAGGTAAAAGAAATTACAGTGAACTTTGACGTGTTTAAAACTATAAATCTAAAAAATTAACGCAACTAAACACAGGCGAATAAACACAATAGGAACAAGAACTTTCCGAGCACAGTATATTATGGCAACCGAAGCACGTGGCACCGCAGCTGTGGCTGACTCAACAGCCGAACGTATCCCTTGCTACAAAAATTAATAAATCCTAAAGATATTCACCACGATTTGTGTAAATAAATAATGCATTCGAGGTATTATTTTACTAATGAAGTTGTTGTTGCGAAAAATTATGTTAATGAAGATTTAAAACAGTTTTGAAATCTAAAAAAAGGGGGGCAAAGTCCATAAGGCCTTGTACTTCATTCTTAACCTCGGACGCGTTATATCAATTTTTATTTCAAAACTTTTTGTAGAAATATAGTCAGTGTGTATTCATTGAATTCACCCCAGTATAAAGATGCAATTTTTTAGGTGAAAAGGGCAAAAAAACAGCCATAATGAATGATGGTAAAGACTGCAGAATAAGCTGAAACGTCTCTATGTTTTCAAGTGGATTTAAAATTAACATATTTATAAGGATCCTTTCCCAAGCTCTGTTGCAAAATGTCAAAAAACATCGGAATTTGTTGTGATCATCAATAGCAGGCTTAACAAACTAGGTTATTGGGAAAGTTTTATTTTTATTTTCTGCTCCTACCTTGAGGAGCTAACAACAACTAAGTGTGAATAAGTCTCTCATTCGTTCACGAGGATCAATACACTACTTTATTGTTATGATTACATGTTTTCTAAATAACTTGAAATTAAGTTGGTGTCTGGGCTTCCATTATCTCGAGGCCGCTTAAAATTTACGCGATGTTGCTTGACCGCCACTCGGCAAATTGTTTTCCGGGTAAATCGACCGTGAAAGGTCGTATTCACTCGCATTAAATTACAGCTTTCAGCAATTAACACATAACTGCCACCATACGTGACTTACGTAAGCACAGGTGGCGCGGGAAATGAGCGTGAAGTACGTTTCGACACAATATTCTCAAATTTCTAAATATGCTGATACATGAATTGAATTGAAACTTTTATTGTAAATGGCGTAAACTGACGACTAATATAACTCTATAAAGGGGAGTATTAGGTATTGTAGGGTTGAAACAAAAACAATTCTAAGTATACACGGTGGACCACCTAAGTTGGCCACATCAAATATCTTGAAAACAGTTTGGGGTATCGAGGTGCTATTTGCGCCATGTTGTTACATTTGATGGGGCAAATAACATATTTTGTTTTCTTGTTTGTACCGTATTGATCCTCGAGTTATTAAGATATTGACACAACTTTGTTTTCTTAAATAGAAGTATATATTTTTTCTACATCATTCTAAAGTTCTTTAAAAATGAAATGCAATGATATAAATATTGTTAATATTCGAAAAGTATTTTTTACGAAAACAGTGAAATTAGGAGTTGATAAACGCCATTCCGCAGCGCGCAGGGACAGCTGAACTTGTTGACATCTTAGAGTACGCATCTTGTCGGAAAATCCATCACACCGCAACACGACAAATCTCTTGTGGGTAATTAAATAAATAGATAAACTTTTCTGTAAAAAAACGTGAAAGTCCGCCGATTACAGGACTTCCTATGCTCTTACTGGTTATGCTCATGACCTCGGTTTGGACTTTCACAAGTTCTACATGTGCAAAGAAGGAGGGGTGTTTGAAATCACATTGATTTCAGCGGAGATGTGTATCTAAAATCCTTTATTAAATTTACATTTGGGGAGCCTATCGTATTACAGGAAAAAAGAAAAAGCACGTGTACACCGGTGAGAAATCACAGTGCATTTATTTCCCTTTATTAATAATTTTGTAACAATTTTGTTGCTAAGTTGCATGTTAAAATAATTCAAAACAGAAGAAAACATTAATGAAGGTATTCGGAACGAACAAAATAAAACAAGATGAGAAATTGAAAAATAATAACGATACCAATATTCAAAATTACATACTTATATTAAACGCGTTTCGAAAAATGGTAGCGCGCAAGAAATTCACTATTTTCAGGTCATGTACTCTAGGTGTTTCCCGTCGATCACGATGCGCATTTGTAAGCAGCGCGCCAGGTCAGCTGCCTTGTGGTCTGCATCATGGCGTTTACAAAGTCCTAATTTCACTTTTTTTGTAAAAAATACTTTTCGAATATTAACAATATTTATATCATTGCATTTCATTTTTAAAGAACTTTAGAATGTTGTAGAAAAAATATATACTTCCGTTTAAAAAAACAAAATTTGTGTCAATATCTGTACAATTACATTCGGTACAAACAAGAATGCCTAATATGTTATTTACCCCCATCAACTGCAACAACATGGCGCAAATAGCACCTCGATACCTCAAACCGTTTTCAAGATATTTGCTGGGGCCCACTTAGGTGGTCCACTCTGTATATTTGTTTACTTCACTTCATAGCAAGTATTTGTCATTTTGGGTGCTCAGAGCCACCTTTCACCAAATGCTAGAATAAGAATATGCATGTTTATTATGTAACTATTTACTGTCAATAACAAGAAATAATCAAAATTAGTAGTTACTGAAGATTACTTACATACTGAAGACACAGATACGCCAAAACACACTCACAATGCGTAATATCAATTCGATAAAACGTAAAAAATTAAATTAGAACTATATTGAGAAACATGACCCAGAAATAGAACTGTTTGGCAGGCACCTAACATGTGACACAGAGTAGTGAAGATCATGGAATTTACACATGGCGGAGTTAAGGGAGAAATCAGCTCCATAACCCTGTAATGAAGCATATGTAACAAGGAAGTTGTGGACAGATATTATAGAATACGTGTAAATTTAGAAGAATAAATAAATATGTTAGAAGAATAGAATATATTAGAATAAATTTAGAAGAATAAAATATGTTTGTGAGTTAAACATTACTTTTCAAGCTTAGTAGTAATTTTGGTCATAGTTTATTTTTAACCTCTATACGTCTTCCTTGTATGTCCACACATTAATCCACACAAGTCCACACAATCGATTAAAAAATATAAATTTTAAATTATTGGATATAATTATGTTTGTCCCAGTCTAAAATTTGAAATGCTCCCTTGATACCATTATCTTGTAGAAATTCTTTAATCTTGTAGCCTGAAACACGTTGAACAGGCAGCAAGCCTGATGAATCAACCTTTTTTTCTGAAGGAACCGATATTTCAGATAATATAAACGAATAGAAACTTATGGGACTATACCAGTACAATTTTCTCGAATTATTTATAACGATTACGTAAAAGTCTAATTCTAGTTAAACCCGGAAATGTGTTTCCAAACCCTCAAAAAATATTTGCCGGAGCTGGAATCTGTAGCCAGGATCATAGAAGCCTCGTGCAACTAAGTTATCTATAGTCCCACTGTATCTATAGTTATCTATAGTGCGATTTATAAAATTGCCTCTCAAGGCTCGTCTTCACAATGGAATATATCACGGCATTTCGTGTCTTTCTTCGTCGTGGCGCTAGATGTCGCATAACAGCGACCGCATCAAGCACAGCTTGATCATGCAACATCTAGCGGCACGACTGAGAAAGACTCGAAATATATTATATATTCCTTTGTGAAGACGGGCCTTGAGAGGCAGCTTAATAAAAATGTCACTATACTACACCATCCGGCTATTTCTATACGAACAGCTGATAAAAATGAAAGTTAATTTTTTTCACTTACCGATTTTTTATAGTTTTTAATGAAAAGAGAACCTATACAATATTGTTACGTAAACATTGATCTAATCTAGATTTTTTAAATAGAGAAAAATGTACGGCCGTTTTTGAAAAAAAAATTAATTGTCAATATTTCTTTTAAAATTATGCAAAAACGAATAATATTTCCAAAAAGTGTTCATGGCAATATTTAAATAACAGAAGAGAAAAATATCATTAAGACAAAACATTATATAACGTATTACATAACTTTCTCTATACTCTCTACGTGAAAATAAAAAGAGCTCTTCCATTAATAAGATCATGTGATCACGTTTACGACCATAAGAAATCCCATATATTAGAGGCAGTCATCTAAATCGGCAATCTTTACTTGAAAATTGACCTGAAAAGACAAGTATCAGTATTTGTTCGGGGTCGTCAACGACCCGTTATGCACAAAGAGAACTTAAAGTAAAACTCTGCAGATTTATTGCTTCTGTCAAGAACTAAATTCTCTTGTTCCAAACAACTGTTGTCAGCTTTTAACACGTGTATCGCAAGTAGTGGTTTTGCGACCGCAATCATACGAAATATTAAATCATGTGAAACAGATACTGTAATTTTTTGATTGTATCTTAACCAGCACTTCATGTCGTCACCATTGATTTACATCGAGGAAAATTGTACCTTTCTAAATCTAAATCACTATTTTCTTATTCATTTTTCGCATCAAATAAATTATAGGTTCAAAGTTTGTAAAACCAAATGAATTAATTCTTTAAACTATTTTGCTGTGTTTGCTTTGATCCCAATGCACTAATCCAACTACAAATAGGATAGGCTAATTTAATCGTTGGTTTGACAATCATAGATTTTTTTTGATTTGATATTTATTGCAAAGGCTATAATCATAAACCATTGAATGTTTTGATTACAACAGTAGCGTTACATACAGCTAAGCACGGTTTTAGATGAAGATTCGAACCGTCGTCATCAATACGCCCTGACCAGGAGGGTTGTATGTGTTAGCGATCTCGGCTAAATAGACATCTAGCAATCAGGAATGAAAAATCTTGCTTATATGTTTCATTTAGGATATCTCTATCTATTGAAGAAATAAAATTTGCAAATTAATGCAAAAGGTGCAAATGTGGGTTAACCATAAATGTTTCATATATGTAACAAATTCATATTACACAACATATTTGACTTTTACACTATCTTTTTAACGCTATGATACAAGTTTATACCGCAATCTCATCACTCCGATGTCTGTTTTACAATGCACAAGGAAGACAACTGAGGAGTATACACGCAATAACATGTCCGTCAAATCAGATTTTCACGAAAAACTGATTGTTTACAAGTTACTGCTACAACTACAATTGTGAAGATACACTTGTTTTTCTTATGAAATGTGCTTATCAAAAACACATCTTCAAATAAGGCCATGCTGAATTTTTTGAAAATATGAGTAGTTTTTCTATAATTTCGTGACAAACATAATAGCCCGCTCGGAATCGACTGCGCTTCGTTTTTGGCGTCTTCTTACAACTACAATTGTGAAAATACATTTTTTCAATGAAATGTAGTTTTTCTATAATTTCGTGACAAACATAATAACCTTCTACAAATTTGCTACGCTTCAGAGAGTTGTATGCGTCGTAAATTAGAATTTGCAATTTTGTGTATTATTTCTTTGTTCGTTTCTTACATTCGACGTTTTCTTATACATTTACGCATTAATCGTTTAGAAATTATTTATTTTGAAATATTTGAAAAATACACCTTGTTTTATAAAGATATTAGCAAAGTGTACTTGTCAATTGAAATAAGGACAAAATGTGAACATTTGGCAAAACTGAGTTCCACTGTTTTTACTTGGAATTTTATTTCCAGAAAAAACGCGGTCATACAATACGCTCTAACCTGAAGTATTAGCTGAGTTAAAGACAGTAATGTAAACGTAAATTTTGTGCTATACTTTTTCATTTATATTGGAAAAGAGGTGAAGTGGGCGTGTCACGTTTTGAATGTGTGCACCTTCGCAACCTTGAATTCAATGTGCGAAATTACATTTTATCTGTTAGGCCCCGGCACGTGTTACGATATACCTGTCATGCAAACCTGTACAGGTAAACCGGAAAGGTATCTATGCAGGCTAGAGCACGCACACGCTACGGTAAACCGGAACATTTTAACTCAGTCGAGTGATGGCGAGCAAACAAGAAGACGACGCGGTCGCGTTTGTCGTGGCCATGCAGTCCAAAAAAAACGAAAACGCAAAGCCGGTGTAAAGATTGGCTTACAAAGAGAAATGAATGCATTCATACAAGATAAATAAAGGAGTTAAGTTCAGATCCTACTGATACCGTAATTATTTGCGAGTGAATGAAGAAGTCTACCAAAAAACTGTCGTCACTTGTAACTTCTCGTACAATGGGAATATAACTTCTGCTGCTAAACAGCTTAGAGTTCACTCCTACTTCATGAATGAAAGCAAAGTATCATGGCAAGACGATCGGGTTCTTCGAAACAAACATTTTGCATTAATTAGCAAAACGTGTGGACTCAACTATAACTCTTAAGTTTAGTCACAAATATTTCATAAGCTGTATCTCTCTGGTCACGGTCATGGTACTGTGTACGTATCACCCACGACAGACAAGGTTTTAAACTATGTATTTCCATGCACTCTTCTACC
>JAHLJT010003656.1:94823380-95015092 GCA_031308135.1 Acheta domesticus
GGCTCCCTTCGAGTGCGCATGCGCGAGGAGGGGTGACTCCCACCATCAACCGATCACTTCCCCTGAAAATATCGCTCTCTCACTCGCTCTGCGCGCCAGGCGACGTGGCCGGTCGAGGGGAGGGGGGTCTGAACGCATAGACAGTCTGCTTTGTTCGTGGGCCCAACGTGCGGCAGTAAAAGTGTCAGCCTTCCAAATCAAAACAGTTTCAGCTGTCTGTGCACAAACGCTGACTCTTAATGTATTAAAATTTCAGTAAAAGACACTATGTATAGGAAGCATCGCCCCTGGTCCTCAGTCCTGTCCCTTTTGTCTTCGAGTGCTGTGCAGCGTGGCGTGTCTTAGCGTAGGCCTAATTTTAAGCGAAGTTCACAGGCGTAATATTGTGTGTATTTGTTTCTAACACTGGGACAACCGTTTGAAGGTAATATAATCTGAACATCAAGCTCCCTCCTTACCATCCCGATCTCCATTCCATCAAATTAGTTTGGAGTTCCATTAAGAATCATGTAACGAAAGAAAGCATCGGTACTCGTCTATGAGTTAAAGAAAATGTATGCCGAATATTATTTTCTGAACATTGCCCAAATCAATGGATGAAGTGTTGTGAACACGTTAAGAAAATCGAAGAAGAATATATGAAAACAAACCTGACGACGAAAGCAAAAGTGGACAAAATTATCGTTTCTTTGCGGGGCAGTTTCTCTGAGGACGACAATGAAATCACACAGCGAAGGCTGCAGTGACATTGATGACTTGTAGCTCCTCCTTGCTGGGGGAGGGCGACGAATCGCGTGCGCGCAGTAGGTTCAGCTAATCTAGCACACTAGCAGCGGTGGGAGAAGCCCGCGAAACTAGGCATCTCCCAGAAGGGAGATTTCAAACTTGTCCCCCTATAGGACAAGCTCTAAGCTCCCAACCGGTCTCCCGCCATTTGTGGTAGCGTAGTACATGTAAGTGTAAGTGTGTTTAAGTGAGGGGTGAGGATAGGAGAAGGAAGGGGAAGGAAATATCGCGTGCAGTCCGTGACCCGTTTGTTAGGGTACTGCTCCGACAATCGCCTGGTGTTGATTGAAACCAGGGAAAGTATCAATCAGCGCAGCAGCGGCAAGAACTTTCCTCCAGGCAGCGGCTGAATTCAACCTAGCTACCCGGCTATTGTCGAAATCCTGCCACCTTCACGGGAACGGTGGACCCTAGGACCTCCCGGTCAGAGGCAGTGTAATGACGTCAGTTGATGCCCTGAGCCTCCTCTCCCGGTACGTGTTTGTTCCGAGGAGGGAAACGGCTGCCGTCGCCGCCGGCAGAGCCGAGCAGACCTCACGCACGTGATCTCACGCAATGCGTTGAGCGGCGCGTACGCTACATCACGTAGCTGCTTGCTTGCGTGCGGAGAATTAGTCTAGACCCATGCCCTCAACCAATTACGCGTTATTACGCAACTCGTTCGTGTTGGTGGGGTGTTTAGGAACTGTAATCACGGTTGTGAGTGTCAAGATTACCCAAAGTAATTTTCTTTTAGTAATTTTCCGATGTGGTAGGTAGTTTTCGATTTGATAATTGGTTGGAGTAGATTCAAGTTTGATACAGCCTGTTAGCAAATATTTTAATTTAGCGTTATTCATGTGTACACGAGTTTTATTTCTTAAATATTTGTAAAAAATATGAGTATAACGTGCTGTCACCTAGTACAAATACATAAGGTATATATTATACGTAAGATGTAAGGCAAAATACACAAGGTATTTTGTACTGTTATATATTTATGAGAATTTATGCCACAAAGTATGGATATTTTTGCTGTGTAGGATACCTCACATCACCAGGATACATCACTACGCATGTGATGTATCCTATCACTACAAGTGATCTATCAGTGATATCTACAAGTGATCCTATCACTACAAGTACACACATCCCATCACTACAAGTGATGTATTCTAGAATTGTGTACTACTGAAAATCAACGTTTTACTCTTAAAATGCATGGACAGTATTACTTGAATTATAAACCATAATAATATAGAACCTTACGACTATTTACCTACGTCGTGACGACTATAACCCATCTATAAAATACATCAGAATTCTTTTTCAACAGTTATTACACAGACATGTTGAATTTATGATGATTACAAAGCAGGCGTGCCTCGCAAAACCGACTCTAGTGTTCAAAATGTGCAATTACACGTTCTTCGTTTACTAGTAAGGTGTCTGGAATGTTTAATGTAGAAGAAAATACAGTTAAGGATAGTCATCTCTGTCGAGGCATACACAAAAAATTCTCAAGTTCTTGGGTAGAAATCTTGAAACATTCACTGTATCATGCGCACAATTTGAATAACGAATTTGTACTTAAAAAGAAATAGTAAAAGAAATCACACTTGTGGTCCGAAAAATATTCGCGGCTTCCGAAGAAGTGACATGTGACCAATTCTCGCCCTTGACTCTTAATTGACGTGGGCAGTGTGTCGATCTAACCGAACAGCTGAAGAAATTGAGAAGGTACACATGCTCTCAACGAAGGAAAGAAGAAGTTGTGCGCATATTTTTACACAGTTGACTTGGCTCAGTATATTTCAAATTAGGAGAAAGTCAAATGTCAATTTAAGGCCTTGGCCCCTTGCCAAAACGTGGGGTCCAAGGGATTCTCTCTCTCTCTTGCTTACACTATATCTATTGCTCCAACTTCTCGCTTTTATATTACCAGCAATTCTTTAGGGCGAGTAGAACACTTCAGAGAACGTAGGCAGCGAGATAATACCATACGCTAAATTTGACACGGGTCTGCATTGAAATTACAAGCAAACATTGATTTACATAAAAACTGTTTGTATCTCGTGTGAACCAAGCTACGAACGATCAACAACTAATCATTAAGAATCAGCTTTGTGTGAAGAGGTGACACTCATTTCTGTATTCTTCTTAATTTAATAATGTGTAATTAGATTTCTGTCAAAATAGAAAACAATTTTTTATTCTTTCTTGGAAACTATTCACTTCCGATATTTCGTTTTAAGAAACCAGCTGTTGTATTTTCCATTATGATCGTGGTTAAACTTAGAGAAGTGAGCCGGCCCGAACTATAAATTAAACGAGAATGTTCGATCTAAATAATGTTTTTTGTTGCTAACGAAACCGTCTTTGTGCTGAGGCTGCTCTGATGCCCTGTAATTTGGATCCATCGAAGGCGGCGGCGAGTGTGTGTAATGTAGAGCGTAGAGCTGCACAGAATACATATGAACTGCGAAGTCGGGCGCGTGTGGCGGATGAGGTGTCGGGTTGCACGCACGTGCGGAGCGGCTCGACAGAGCCACAGGGCCCTGGCGTGCGCTGAGTCATGAGAGAGTATTTGCCACCTCGAACGGTAAGCATTATCGATCTTCTGCGCATGCGCAGATGCACTAAAGTGATGCGAGACTTGAACTGCGCATGAGCAGAAGATCGATAGTGCTTACCGTTCGAGGCAAAAACTCCCTATGGATTCGCTCGGTTTTTACGGCCCTTTCACACGTAGACACTGGCGCGCTACCGATAAGCAGCAGGGTACTTCCCACGTGGGCACCGACGCATGGGGGAAGGGAAGGGTTCGGCGGGGATAGATTTCGCCGAATTGTCGCCCATGACTAATAAAGGGACTGCAGCAGAATCTTATTTCTCACTTCCGAGAAACCCGCCGCGACGAGTCCCAGTGGGAAGACCACCATTCAAAACAACGCTTCGCTGGCGGTGACCCGGCGCGTTATCGGTGTAAGGGCTGCTCGTTGTAAGGACCCGCCACCGACCGCCTCTGCAGCGTGACTCGGACACTCGTGGGAAGACCTCCATTTAAACCAATGCTTTGCTATCAGTCTGGATGGAACAGTCAGTCTGCTATCTACTGGAACCTCCCGGTCAGAGGCTCTGCAGTGACATCAGTTGCTGCCCTGAGCCACCCTCTCCCGGTAAATACTAATTGATTTGGAGAAGTTGATTTGTAATATATTTTTTTAATTTTCTCTTGCTCTCCCTCTCTTTATCCGAAAGTGCTACCGTCCAGGACGGGCTTTGATCTGACATACGTGGACTTACTGTAGTTCAAATACTAGAGGTTTCAAATATTGAGAAATGAGCTAATAGGAATGGGAAAAACAGTCCATTCTCCGACCTCAAGGAAAGGAGTCCTGTCGGACATGGAAAGACGTATCGCGGAACTCCTTGGCTATATTTTTTTCAGGCAGGAGTGTATAACCTTATGAAACTTGAGAGTCGAACGTCTATGAAAACTTCTTTAAGAAGGACCGACAAATTATGAATTCTCGTGATGCGAGAATGAAAAAGGGAATCTATAAAAAAGGTTGAGATGAGGCTTGTCGTCTCTATTACATTAACTTTATTTTAATAAAAAAATAAAAATTATAAGCTAAAATACAATAGTTTCGTAATTTAATATTAGAAGCCGTAATAAAGGGATTAGCACGATTCGAAAAAGACAAAATAATGCCGATGTGTTAAAAAGACAATGAAACAAACATTAGACGATCAGAAGAAAATATTTTTGCAAGACGAAAAGAAAGAGGTCACTGTATGTCGAGGTGGAGAGTGGGTCACTGTAGGAGCGCATACTTATAGCAATGAGATTGATAGTAGATCGTAATAGGATTTGGGACGCGTTGACGCGAGTATTTGTTAAGTGCTGTAATGAACAGTCGCATATAAAAAAGAGTTTTATTTTAAATCGATCAGTTAGTACAGAAAATTGAAAGAAATGCATAGTCGTATATTAGTAATTGAAATTTAGTTCGGGCAAAGAAAGCGGGATATAAAAGAACTTTCGAATGGAAAAGAATGGTGCATACTGTAAAGAATATTGAAGTGTTCGAGTGATCCGGACGTCGCGTCGGTCAAGAATGCAGCACAAACTTCAAAAGGGAAATAAAAATTAAAATAAATAAATTTTGTTCAAGGCCAAAAATGTATTAAATATTAACAGAAGTAATATAAAAAATCAACTAATAAATGGCCATTAAAAGGATTTTTTATTTCAAAAATAGCGCAAGGAACCGAGCACATAAGAATGATGAATGATTGTTGTTGTAAATAATTGTGAATCTGATTAACTATTTCTTTAAATTGTTTTATAATGTGCTTTTAAGTTAATATTTATGTGTTTATTTATCAAAGGAAAAATCTCAAAATATTTTATTAAATAAACACTAGAGCATTGTTGGACTACTGGAATAAGCAGAAATTCAGCTTTCTTATTTAAAACAAAATTATTTATAAGATCTATCCATCAATCTAAGTGTTCCCGGTATAAAGAGTTCTATTAGCCGTAACTCGCACCATTTTAAGTGTGCAGTTAAGTAAACCCTGAGATAAATAGGAGGATTGATAGCACGGGTGAAATAACGTTCTTGTATGGAAATAAAAAAAATGAGCTAGGCAATATTATTAGAAAAATATAAAGTTTAAATAGAAATTAAGTAAAGAGAAAGAGGCGATTCCAATAGGATTTCTCATAAAATAATACATTGTAGAAAGAGAGATTTCAATGTAATCCGTACTTTCAGTTTTCTCTTTTTATTTTCTCGCCCTTACAAAGCTACTTTGGAAGTGAGAAAGTTATGTAATGGTGCGCTGGAACCGGAATTTTCGGCAGAAAAATTCTTATTGATGGGCCCTGAAAACGAAAAAGCGGATCAATCCAGTTGCTAAATAATGAAAAAAAATCCTCTAACACATGGTGTAGCCAGAATCAATGTTTTGTGGGTCCTTGACACCGAAAATCGATTGACGTCGAAACGTCTGCCTGTCTGATCAAAAATCTCTTGACGGCAAACGTCAGTCCCTCTGACTATCTGTCCACCTCTCTAACCATCTGTCTGTCCGCCTCTGCCCATCTATCTGTCCGTCTGTCTATCCGTCCATCTGTGATCACTGATAAACGCTAGCGCCCAAACCTTTCAGCCGGTTTTCTCCAAAATTGATATTCCCCGGTCGATCTGAACGACCTCAAGGATTTGAGAGTTTCAAACACTTTGATTTTTTTAAGGAAAAGGCTCAAAAACAATTAAAAATATTTGTAAAAAATTGTACTAATTTCTTTCATGAAACTTTGTCGTCAGATAGCGGAAAGGCCGCTTACGAGAATGGTGCAGGTCTCATGTCCTTTGAAATTCCTCATTTTTCGAAAATTGTAAAAGTGAAATTTTTTTGGGCAAAATTGCGAAAGTGCATTTCTTTCTACAACTATAATATTGAAGACCATGTTCAATTTTTCGAAAATATTTGTAGTTTTCATGTCATTTTTCGCGCAAATATAGGCCATTTTACATTTTTGCACATTTTCCCCCCAAAACGGCTCCAAATCTTTCTTCAAATTATCTTCTTGGATCATGGGACGGTAAAAATTATGCTGCTAATTCCATCTTCAGCAAACTCTCCGTATTTTTGAAAATCGCGAAAGGCATTTCAAAACTACAAAATTGAAGATGGTTTTTCCTTTAAAAAAGGATTGTTGTAAAAAATAAGCCCTTTAAAAAGGTCAAGTACAATTTTTTGCAAAAACGAATAGATTTCACGTAATTTGTATCTGAATTACGCAATTTCTTAAAAAAATTCTCAAAAGTTCCTCAAGTTTTAAAAATTTGAATGATCCCATGTATTAAACAAGGGCCACTTAAAGAAGGGGTAGGACTCATTTTCGTTGATCTCTCTGAATGTTCGAAAATATGTTGGGAATATTGGTTTGTGATAATTAGGCATCTTCCCGAGTTCGAAACTCGCAGCGTTTCCGTAGCGTGGAGGCTCACGGCTAGTTAACTCGGAGGACCTGAGTTTGTTTCTCGGTATGGAAAAAAAATTGCTGGTTGAAAACAGTTTTGCAGGGTTATGTAAGGTTAATACAGCGGAGAAATTAGAAATAATGCGAGAAAGCATGTGCTCTTGTAACATCACTTACTCATGTTTTTATTTGAACCAGTTTTGTTTTGCTTCCAACACAGAATACATCTCACAGTGTTCTTCACAAGTGCTTTAAATAGTTTTCAACATTTCTCTTTTCGATGTTGTATGAACGCCAAGTCATTATTCGATCAAAATTCATATTTGTTATACATAAATTATGCATCAAAATGTTACCTTTTCCTCGCATTTTGTGGAGGTGGCTGATGAGAGAAATTTCCCTCTAAAAATAAGCCTCAAGGCCAATAGTTTTCTGTGATGAGTGGAACATGCCTACGTGCGTGCAGTGAACGAGTGCATGATTTCGAGCGTGAGAAAGCGGCGAGTGCCTGAGTGAGTGGGTGAGCGGCGGCTGGAATTCTCGGTAAAATCGATAGGTAAAATCGATCAAACGTTACTGCGATCACGCGGGTCGTTGCAACTCAACCGATATGCAGCGGAGTGTGGCCGCTCTAGACAACGGAGCACAGTAATATAGTGCCTCTATAGAGCTTACGCTGTGCTAAACCACGCAAGGATTCTCAACTCTCTGAATAGAATATTGGTTTTGTGGTGAAATGTCGTTGGCATTTATAATTAATTGATCACAGGTGTTGTCATTGCCAACAATGTTATTTATTTCAAGAGCAGTTTTCGATGGCTTAGCCATCATCATCAGTTTCTGTATAAACTGATGATGATGATGGCTAAGCCAACACCTGTGATCATTTAATCTCTGAATAGACGTTATCTGCCCCGAAGTTGTTAATTTCATTAGACCGATATAGAACAAATGAATAACGAAACCCTTAATTTGCTGCGTCTGCTTCTGCACTACCATCGTTACAAATGCATACAATCACCACATCCATCACGACTCCTATTACCACTACTGCTAACATCACCATATCTACCAGCAACACCTGCGACATCCACCATCCCGCCATTACCACAACTACCACCACCAATCTCCACCACTCCGAGACCCCCATCACCACCACCACTACCATTCCATACTACCACTATCATCACTACTACTCCCATTCCCATTCCCATTCCCACTACTATTATTACCACTACAACTACTTATTCCACCACACTACACCTACGACTTCCGCTATCGCTCCTAAATTTAAAATGTGCCATTCCATTCTTATGCAAATTGTTCATAATTGAGGTATTCGGATGTAAATGATGATTTCTGACATACTGCGAAACAAGGATTATCGATTTGTTTAATGTCTTGACAAGAGTTCTCAAGAAGAGGCAAATGACAGTGGAATTTCACTCATACGTTATGACATTGCAGCTGATTTCATGTAAATACAGCCACCATTACATTATCCTTACGTGACGTGAAATATCTGGTATTAGTTCTGCATTTAATTTGTATTTAGCCATTATATTGCCCGTAAATGGCAACTGACCTCGGCGCCGTTCGATCCCCGGCTCCCTAGTTGGTCACCCAACCGGGATCCCACGATGTCTCGAATTCGCTTAATCTTTCTCACTTCTCTCTGTTAACGAATTCGGCTAGCAACGCCGGTTTCGCGGTCGTGACCTTTCAGTAGAACCTTCCCAATATTCGCCTGGATCATCGAGGAGAAACCACGAAAACCGCGGCCAGGATGGTCGCCACGGGGCTAGAACCCGGGTCTCCCGAATATGAAGTCAGCGGGCTGCGCCCTACGCCACTTTGTTCGGTGACAGTAATTGAAGTAGACAGAGAACGCAGCTCAATTTCAGTTTAGGTGTTGTCGCGTATGAGTACACTTACTTCTGCTACAAGGGAACTGAAAACTCACATTGCTAATCACGTTTCACTTTCTCGTGTACGTACGTATGTACGGAGTATATATGTAGTAGAGAGAAAGTTTTGTACTGCTGCGGAAAATCGATTTCAAAATTTCAACGGAAATACATATAAGATTAAAAAATGCAAAGTAGATTATTACCTCTAGAAATTGAAAGAAAATATGCAATCTAATAGTTAAAATAAATAATCTGTTTTTTTATTGAGCATATTTGAAGCGAATTATTCATAACAAAATGCTAATAGTATTATTAATGGAAAGAAGGCGACAAAATGACTGCATCTCAAAGATGCACACTTTTAAAAAGCAAGAGAACGGTATTCCCAACATCTCTTTCAAAATCTATCTTTGAGAGGGTAATTCTGATTCACTGGGACTATTATTTTGCCCTCTACGTGACGCCCAGTGAAAGCTCCCTTCCAAAAGTTGTAATTTTGTAGTATCCGGTTACGCCTCCTCATCGCTGTCTCACGAATAGAGAAATAATACATTCACAGTCTATTTACGGCCCTGAAAAACAGCTCTGTACCCCCATGGATGAACAGAATTATGAAACGGATAGCCGACACCCGGCGCGAAATATCACTCTTAGCTGAGGCATCTTCTAAATCAACGCACACCTCTAAAGTTCAACGAAAAATATTCAATGTTGAACAAAAATACCAAATTGAAAATGACACCAGAAGGCTAATGGTAGTTGAGAAGCTAAAAGAGAAAATTCAAGCATGGGCTCAAAGAATTAGACGCTAGAAACGTTGAATAGATTTCCGTGTACAGAACCAGTTGTTTGAAACAGACGCGAAGAGATTCTATCGCAATCTGACTCAAAAACCGAATGACAAAGCTGTTACTCCTTCAAAAGATGACGTCGAAGCATTTTGGGCAGGAATCTGGGAGGAGAGCAGATCCTACAACAAAGACGCATCTTGGCTTCAATCTGAAGTGAACTTGTAGAAACAGTGGAAGATGTTTACCAATTCTCGGAAGAGGACCTCTTCCAAGCAATTAAGAACATGGGAAACTGGACGTCTCCCGGGATTTATAAGATACAGATTTATTGGATTAAGAAATTAACAGCAATACATTCTCATCTAGCAAAGGCTGTTAATACAATTTTAGAAAACCCAAAGGAACTCCCGTAGTGGCTCACACGCGGCATCCGGTATTTGCTACACAGAGCGGGAGACAGCTCTTTGGCGAAGAACTGCAGGCCAATTACTTGTCTGCCAGTACTGTACAAAGTTATCACTGCAGCCATAGCTGACAAAATATACAGACCTCTAGATAAGAATCATCTAATGCCAGCTGAACAAAAAGGATTCGTAAAGGCTGTTAAGGCTGTAAGAAAATCTTGCTACTGAATAAGGTCATTTTGAATGATGTAAAGAACCGCAAACGTAATTTGAGCATGGCTTGGATTGACTACCAAAAGGCCTTTGATAGTGTACCACACGATTGGATTTTGAAGAACCTGGAGATCTATCGATTTCATCCTAGACTTATTGAATTTATCAAAGCTAGTATGAAGTCGTGGAGTACCAGTTTTCTAATACACAGCGGAAAGGAAGCAGTAGAAACCAGAAGTATTCAGATTAACAAGGGTATTTTTCAAGGAGATTCACTATCCCCTCTGCTGTTTTGCATTAGTTTAATCCCACTATCGAGACAGTTGTCGCAAGCTGACTTTGGTTTTAAGCTCCATGGTGATGAAAGGCCAGTATCACATTTGTTTTACATGGATGATCTGAAAGTGTTTGCTAAGAATGAAGCGATTCTCTCCCAAATGCTGTCTGTTGTGAATGACTTTAGCAATGACATCTGCATGAAGTTTGGTCTTGACAAGTGTGCAAAAATCAATTTAAAAAAGGGAAACTCACAATGTCTGAAAACATTGAAATTGATACGCATACTGTGATTCAAGATCTTGAGCCAGGGAAAACTTACAAATATCTGGGCATTGAAGAATGTGAAACAATCTCGAACGACAGAATGAAAGAGAGAATTCGTAGGGAGTATTAAAGGAGAGTGAAACTGGCCCTGCAGTCCGTTCTGAATTCCAGGAATAAAATATCTGCAATAGGTAGTTTGGCGGTACCTGTAGCCGAATACAGTTTTGGACTAGTAGACTGGACTGAGTAAGAAATTCGCACCATGGATCGAAAAACCAGAAAACTGCTAACAATGCATCATGTTGCCCACCCTCGAGCATACATAGACTTTATGTGCCACGTAAGGAAGGAGGAAGAGGCCTCAGACAAATTGAGGCCTCCTGGCACAACGCAATAGTCGGGTTGGGGAAGTATGTAGTCAGCCATCAAGATGACCCTCTAATGAGGCAGGTCATGAAATCTGACCGAAGAATGGGAAACAGAGGCATTGTTAGTGTAGCAAGAAGCATTGCGAAGAAAACTAGGCAAGACACGTCGAATAACACAGACACTGAACTTCTGATGCTGCTAAACATTAAGTGTGAGACACAAAAAATGTTAAAGAAATCGTGGAGAGACAAACCACTCCACGGACAATATGTGAAACGAATGGACAAGGCGCAGACCAATAAAGATCAATCATTTATGTGGCTTAAAAGGGGAAGAATGAAGCCAGAATCGGAAGCACTTGTAATAGCTGACCAAGATCTGGCGTTGAGAACACGACATTATGATAAAGCGGTTCTAAAATTTCCCAAGATGATAAATGCCGCATTTGCCAGGAGCAAGTAGAAACCATTGATTATACTGTCTCAGCTTGTCCAATCCTAGCAAAGACAGAATACTTGAAAAGACACGATAGGGTGTGTAGCTACCTCCACTGGGAGATCTGTACCGCCCTCGAAGTTCCAAACACATGCCCCAAGTGGTACGAACACTCACCAAAACCGGTGACGTCTGTTGGGTTGTGTACGATATTGTACGACTAACAAATTCAAACTGATCGCACGATAGCGGCAAACAAACCGGATATAGTTATCCGGGATTTGTCGAAAAAATCGTGTTTACTTATCGATGTTGCTGTACCTTGCGATCAAAACGTTGTTACCAAGGAGGCAGAGAAACGTCTTAAATACAAGAGTTTGGAAATCGAGATCAGTCGAATGTGGGGCGTAAAAGCACAGGTCGTCCCGATAGTTATCGGAGCTCTGGGATTTGTTCCGCAAAATTTGAGTAAGAACGTGTCTAAACTCCCTGGTAATTCAAAAGACTGGGAAGTGCAAGGAATTGCTTTATTTGGAACAGCCCACATTTTGCGCAAAGTATTGTAGAGGCACTGACAGTCACCGGATCTGCTCCTTAGGTAGCTGGTTGCAACCTGGAGTAGATTTTATATTCAGCCGACTCATAACATCTTTAGTCGTGATGTAATGGAAAAATAATAATAATAATAATAATAATAATAATAATAATGATAACAATAATAATAATAATATCATCATGATCATCGTTCGTGTACTGGTTGAATGATATATGTGCCTTGAAGAGAAAGTGGCAGTATGTGAAAGTGGTGTTATCAATCGTCCACACTTCGAAACTTTTAGAAAAGGACGAGAAAATAAAATACGGCTGTGAGAGCATACATATGTCACGACTAAAATGCATATTGATTGGAATGACCAGGCCAGTTTCGCTTGAAAGAATAGGAGACATTAGTAAGTTTAATATTGAGGTATACGCATTTACAAAGATTATTAGCAAACATATTACACAATGGAATTTATTCATTCTGTTATACTGATTTTGTTGTTATTGCCTAGTAAACTTCTCAGTAATCAATTATCTCCACTAAACCGTGCTGTACTTCTAAGTGATTTACATAATGAAAATACTGGGAAGTACGAAAGGGAAAAAAATGTTTTCCCCAATAACAGTGATTATAGTAGATCATATTTTGATACTATCTTAGACTACTTTTGGGATAAGAAAAGTGGAGAAAGAATATTTGACGGCCCTAGTCTTCACGTGTTTAATATTTTTGAAGAAAAAACAGGAGTGCGGTTGAAACTTGTCCAACCGTCCCCGGCTGCATTTGGGACAAAAATCAATGGAACATTCAATGGAGAAATAGGTCTCATTGAAAGCGCATCAGTGGACATAACAGCCAATTATTATACTACACCCTCGACAGATATAAAGTTGGGGACTTCACCGTTCCTGTCCAAGCGAGTCCGCTCTGCATCGTTGTTCGTCGCGCGCCCAATGTGCCCTTCTCGCAAGTATTGCTCCTTCCATTCACGCCGCTTAGTTGGGCGTCCATTTTGAGCTCGCTGTGCGCCGCCGTCTTGGCTTGCTTCGCCGTGCACCTCTTCCTGACTAGAGGAGCGCATCGCAGCGGCAGATGGTCGACGCTCTCCCGCGCCGCTCTGGATGTGGCCCACGTGACCTGCTCGGGCGCCTGCAGCCGCGTCGGAGCTTCTCTGCCCCAGCGCATCCTGCTCGGAGCGCTGCTGCTGTTCTCGCTGGTTGTCAGCAACGCATACCAGGGCAAGCTACTGGGATTTCTGACGGCGCCTCCGCACCTCGCTAACCTGCACACGTTGGAAGATGTCGCACGGACACTCGACAGAGTTATCACGATATCCATCATATCAAGTATGTTCGAAAACCCATACTCCTCGCAAGTGCTGAGAGATATCCGTCAGAAAATGATCATAGTTAATATCCAGAACATGACGAGTTTTATACGTAGGATGTGCGTGGAGAAAACTTTGGCTTTCAGTTGTACACTAAATTTTACTCTTACTTGTCTAGCACTAGAGAATTCACTGTTGAGGGCGAGAAGATGTTGCACCGCGTTCCGGAGTGCGTGAATCCGCCAGGATTCATGGCTTTCTTGCTACGCAAGAACACCCCGCTGTTCCCTGTGTTCAACGATCTGGTGGAGCGCGTGGTGGAAGCGGGGCTGTACGAGCACTGGGATCGGGCGCAGCACCACCACATGGCCGCCGCCGGTGTCATCGTCGCCGAGGGCCCCTCTGGGCCTGCCAAAGCGCCCCAGCCCCTCAGGCTCAAGCAAATGGCGGGCGCAGCCAACGTGCTAGCCATCGGACTGAGCGTCGCCACAGCAGCCTTCCTCGTGGAATGGCTCCTGATGAGAGCGTGGAAAAAGCTCTTTAGGCAATGCAGCAGGAAATTCAAATATGTGAAAACAACACGAAGATTGGAGTACCAAATACAAGAGTTTATGGAGATTACTGCTTGACGAAATACCACAATCCAGATAGTAAAATAAAAACATTTGGGGTGGACCAACTACCCAGTAGAGATAATATCATGTGCGTAGCCGTTCACAGTTTTCCCCAGTAAATTTGGAAGTTCTGAACCTACTCACTTATAGTTCAAACAGAATAATCTACGTTCTAAGCGTAGTTGGTGTAATGGAATCAGTAACAACTATAGTGCAGTCGCTCCAGTTCAAATCTAATGTGATTTTTTCGGCTACCAAGCTGCTCGTCGCCATTGCGGGCCCAGATTCGCTCCAACGGCTTGCAATTGGTGGAGTGAATATTGATACACTGAACAGTAGGCTTCAATATAGAGCGCGCCATCTTACGCGCACGCGCCAACTTGTATGCATATTGTGAGCATTAGCAATTGTGTATTCAGCAGAAAGAGTCGCGACCAACCTCTCAGGTCACAGGGACACATTTTGCGAGGATATTACGTAATATTTCCGTCCAATAGTCTCAAACTAGCATAAGTAATCTGGCTTCAGAAATTTGTCCATATCACTGTCGTGAGTTTTGGTGCATGCGTGATAACGGTGCTGCACGTCCAAACGGAGTTAAACCAGCACAATAAAAACTTAAACCTATATGAAGTCATTGAGGGGACAGATAGTTCTGTAAGAGAATGTCATCCTGCCAAAAAAAGTTTTACCTTGAATTGAGTACTAACCAGGAGCATGTCAGAAATGGATAACATGTACCATAGTTTTTTCTAATTTCCCACCATTTTCCCATTGAGAAAATGATATCATATCCGAACACCTAACATTCCTTAGAAGTTTCTATTAGAATTTGAATAACCGTGCTCTTTTAGCTAAAGCATTGCCTGGCTACTTTTTTCTGAAAAATCATCTCTTTATCAAGAAAAGGAAAGAATTCTGTCACTAGTCTGTATTTAATTTTCATCTCCGCCCCTCCTCTCCGCTTGCCTCGCCCGGTCACCTGGTTATGCCCCGCTTCGATATTTCGTGTGGATCTTCATCATGGTTTGAAGGCGCAAGTGTGCAAAATTTTCTCAAGATCAATAAAGTTTTACTTATTTCACAGTTTTACATTGTTATAGAAAACCACTTTCTGTTACCCAAAATTCTAATAAATTACATAATTTTAATTTTATTTCTCCATTTGTCCCGATCTTCATAATCCTTGTCTGTTAAGTTCTTGTCCTTTAAAATTCCCTTAATTTCTCTCAACCAGCTATGTTTAGGTCTTCCGCTTTCTTCCTACCCGCCGGAAACCACTCTAAAATTATTTTTGGAATTCTATTATCTTTCATTCTTTTCACATGACCAAACCATTGTAATTGCTTGTATTGAATCGTTTCTAAAATTGTATGAACTTTATTCATTTTTTCTCTTATTTTTACATTTCTTATTTTTTCTAATTTTGATATCCTAGATGATCTTCTTAAAAAGTCCATTTCTGTTGCCAGTAATTTTAGTTTTAAATTTTTCTTTAATTTCCAAGTTTCCGATGCATATAAAACAGTACTTTCTACAATAGATTTATATATCATTAATTTAGTTTCTTTTGCTACATGTTTATCCCATAATATTTTGTTTAGCATTGATGTTGTTGATCTTCCTTTCTTTATTCTTTGTCTTATGTCATCTTCTTGATTTCCATTCTTATTTATTTCTACTCCTAGACATTTAAATTCCGAACAATGTTTAATTTTTCCTTTTCCAAATTGTAAAATTAAATCTTTATTGTTTCCTCCACATCCCATGTAAAATGTCTTTTCTAAATTAATTTTTAGCCCTCATTTCTGGTATTCTTCTAATAATTTTCTAAACATATATTCCACATCTTCAGCATCCTGTGCTATTATTACTTGTTCATCTGCAAATAATAAAGTGTATAAACTTTTATTTCCTATAGGAACACCCATTCCTGCAACTTTCTTTTTCCATGTTTCTAGCGATTTTTGTAAGTATATTTTAAATAGAGTTGGAGATAAGCTGCGCCCTTGACGCAGACCTTTGGTAATGAAAATTGATTCTGAGAAATTTTTGTATATTTTGACCTGCGAAATAGCTCCATCATATAACTTTTTTATTGCCATCAAAATGTTTTCATTTATGCTCATTTCGTTCAATATTTCCCACAAATTTTGTAATGGCTATCATATGCCTTTTCTAAATCTACAAGTACAAAATGGATTTGTTGACCCACTTCATTAATTTTCTCTATTAGCCGTTTTATTATAAATATATGATCAATGGTCGATCTTCCAACTCTAAAACCTGCTTGAAATTCATCTTCTCTACTTTTATAATTTTCTTGTAAAAATAATTTTAGTATTCTTCCGTAAAGACGACTAAATACATTTAACACAGTTATTCCCCTACAATTTGCACATTCATCTCGTTTTCCTTTTTTGTGAACAACTGAAATGATACCATTTTTCCATTCTTGAGGGGGATTTTCACCATTTAAGCATTTTTCAAATAAGTTCCTTATTAATTCCCATAGCTTCTTTGTTCCATACTTTATTAATTCGGCATTGATCCCTCCTATACCAGTTGCTTTTCCATTTTTCAAATATTTAATGGCTATTTCTAAAGTTGCCAAATCTAAATTAAAAAAATTATTCTCAAATTCTTGAAATACATCTATAGTTGTTAAAAACTGACTTCTTCTTTCAACTAACAAATCTTCAAAGTACTGTTTCCATTTTTGTAATGAAATTCCCTCTAGTCTTATTTTGTTATTCGCAGTTTTTCTTAAATTTCTTAATGTTTTCCAAGCTTCTGCACTTTTTGTTCCTCCTATATAACTTTGTAAATAATCACATGTTTTTTCCCAGTATTTATTTTTCTCCAAAGTTACGGCTTTTCTTACTTTGGCTTGAGCTCTTTTGTAATTAATTTTATCTGTTATGTTCTTTGTGTTTAGCCATCTGAGGTACTTCATTCTTTTATCCTCCACATCTTTTTAATTTCTTCACTCCAATAGTATATACATTTATGTTTTATCTCTTATTCACCTAACGCTTCTTTTGCTGCCATATTAATATTCTGTACTATGTATCTATACTGCTCTTCCACATTCTCAAATTCGGTTTCAATTAGTTTTTCATCCAATATTTTTTGGTACAAATATGAAATACTTTCATCTTTTACTAAATTTACGTTATATTCAACATAATTCCTTGTAGTTATCACTTCTCCAGTTTTATTTATTTTTGAATTTTTATGTATAAAAGGAAACAATATCTTCGAATTAACTAAATAATGATCTGTGCCACAACTTGGACCTCTGTAAGCTCTAACATCTTGAACCTTTAATTTTGTATTTTTTCTTATAATAATATAATCTATTATTGACGATAATTTTAAAGAATCTTGATGCCACGTGTATTTATGAATAGCTTTGTGTTCATAAAAGCCATTTAATATAGTCAAACTATTTTGATCACAAATATCTATCAATCTTTCTCCATTATTGTTTATAATCTCTTCTCCAAAAGGTCCAATTATTTCATTTTTGTTTTTCCTACCAATCCTAGCATTAAAGTCTCCTAACATTATGACATCTCTTGAATTACATATTTTGTTTATTGTATAGTTAATTTTCTCATAAAATGTATCCTTTATTATAGAATTTTGATCCTCACTTCTTCCATAAACCCCAATTATAGTTATTTTATTTCCAAATACATTCATGTTTACAATTATTAAATTTTCACTTATTGCTTCCCAATTTGTTATGTATTTTTAGGTTTTTTATTTATTAGAACTGAAATACCTCGTTTCGCACGTTTATCTTTAGACACTCCACTATAGAGATGAACGTATGATTCCTCTATTTCTACACCATTACCTTTCTTTTTCGTTTCTGTTAGGACCATAATGTCTTGATTTAATTTCTTTAATTCCGTAATTACATCTATTAATTTATTACTTAAACTCTTCACATTCCATGTACCAACCTTTAATGTTCTCTTCCGAAGTCGACGTCTATTAAATCTCTTCTGCATTAGAATCTTGGGCGAATTAGCTTGAGTCATGTTTTTTGATGAGCAGGTAGCTGGCCTGATGCATCAATCTCCAAATTTGGAGATCTGTAGACTTCTAGTTGTTATTAAATATTTAAATTAAGTAACACATATTCTTGAAGACGTGAGTTCTCAACCACGGCCACCTGAAGTCCCTCAACAAAGTTATTTGTTATATAAAATCAAACACAGAAATACTATCGCCGTTGGTGGGCATATGGCATGTTTTAAGTTACAAATTTTGGGATGAAACTAAATTAGGATTAATATATTAAGGTTACGATCCCTCTTCACGTTTTTCTCGGAAAAGTATTGGTGTAAAACGTGCAAGCCAGGAATGCTACCGTTTTTCTGGTCCACTCAGAAACACAATTATTTTTTCCAAACTAGTGTATTAGGAGTATACTAGTGATGCTGAGCATGGGGTCCCGCAAGGTTCGATCGTAGGCCCTGTCCTCTTTCTGTTATACATAAAGGATATGGCCGCGTCTATTAAAATTGAAGAACGGTTCTGTTTGCTGATGACGCGAATGTTCTTTGCAAAAAAGTAGCAATAAATAGTACGATTTCAGTAGTTTTAGATTGGTTTCGTAATAACAAATTAATTGTTAACGAGAGAAAACCTGTTTCAATGCATTTTTGCATTTCAAATCGGCAATAGCATGTTCAATTCAAAATGAACAATATGCAATTAGCTGATGTTGAGGTAACAAAATTTCTAGGTCTCTCAATTCAATCAAACCTCAAATGGAATGTACATATGACAAAATTAAACACTAAATTAAGTTCATTATGTTACGCATTCAGAATTCTTTCAAATTCTGTCAAGCCTGCATGCAGCTCGTTGCGTTTATTTTGCAAATGTACATTCCCACCTGAGATATGGCATAGTGTGGCGGCGATGGTGTAACGGTTAGCGTTTCGGACTGCTGTACCCAAGTTTGCGGATTCAAACCCGATCGAAGCCATGGATTTTTAGGGGCGAAAAAATCCTTCGTACGCCTTCCTTCGGAGGGGAAGTAAAGCCGGCTGCCCCATGTAAGTAGATTTACTGCATGTAAAAGATCAAGCATAAAATTACGCCTCTGAGCAAAATTCAAAATCGCCTGTTTCGTCGCCCGAGATAATACCTTCTTTCTCCGCTAGTTGGTGAAAGGAGGGTAGCGAAATTTGCGTGGTCAGACGGAAGAGCAGGCCTCATGGCCTGAGTCTCGCCACGTAAAATAAGGCAATTCAATTCAATTCAAGTATTCTGGGGAAGCTCATCCTGTAGTACTCAGATCTTTAGATTGCAAAAGGAAATTATTCGAATAATGAAAAAATGCCTTCCACGTGATCCTTGCAAGCCTCCTTTCATTGAGCTTGGAATCTTATCATTGCCGTGTCTATTTATTTACGAATCTGTAATATTTGTCAAAAACGACCTACTTAACGGAGGGAACATATTTTCATGCAATATTGATATTAATAATTACAACGCTGTAGAAATAACATGCATCAACTATCAGTATCAACAGCTCAATACAAGTAGTCCACATACAATACATGGACGTTACTTTACAACGCATTGCCAGATGAAATTAATCAATTAAAACCACTACACAAATTTAAGTTAAAAATTAAAATATTTTCTGCTGAACAACTGTTTCATACAATTAGAGACTATAGTGATCGTCAAAAAAAAGTTTATTTTCACAAACCAATGATATATATATATATATATATATATATATATATAATGAATTAGTTTACATTTGTATTGTATACATTTAAAAAGAGTATTTAATACGCCTGTAACAAGTAATGTACTTAAGCTGCCGAATCAATTACCCCCACCTCGATCAGGTTTTTGTCCAGTTTCCCTGATGCATTGAGCAAATGCTGAGATGGCCTTTTGTTTTGCTTCTGGACACAAATGTAGCTTCCCTATTTGCACGTTTTTTTGAGCACCCCTTTTGCTTGTAGTGGTAGGAGAAGAACTGATGTTCGTTACTATTTTATTAGCAATGCATAGAAATCAAATCAGCAGTTCATTTACCGTTGAAATTGTTTTCCTATAACTCGGGAAAATGTCTAGTGTTTCATATGTTGCTAATCTCGCGTTTTTCCCTTTCAGTCTAAACGAAATGTGCGCAGAAAAGTTTTTCCCCCGTACGTCATACACAATTTTTTTACTGTTTTTTAACGAATAAATAAGTAAATAAATTCTCTTCCATTCGGTGCCCTAAGAATATTATCCTTCACCGGACAGGAATCGCTTATATTGTATTGTTTTTATTACCAAACCTAACAAGACAGTCTTTAATTTCAACTGTATAGAATCGTCCATTCTTTGCCAATATTGCTTCTGTCTTCTTTTTGACGAAGAGCACCAAAAGATGTGAGGTCTCTCTCTCTCTCCATTATTGTTTGTGTTATTGGTAATATCGATAAGCGTCGGACCAGCCAAATGTTAATAGATTGTCTAGTGATAGTCTAGATTATCATTTTGTAGATTAAACTGTTAGGAATATTTCTTTCAGGCCCTTGGTCTCAAGATTTCAAGTTTTAAGACCCTAGAATGCTTCGTTTAGGAGTTATTTAACTATACAAATTTCGACTACTCTATCTAGTGATAAGGTTGCATTTGAAATGAATATTTATTTGCGTTTTTTTCTCCAACAAATCCTTCATATTTGTAAACTCCACGTGCAATTCATTCGTCTCGTGAAATTCTCTTTTTTTTGAAACCTCATTTATAAGATTGGTTGCGTGTGGGTGCCGCATAAGGTATGTGTACTACTGAAATAATATAGAAGACTATTATTATTATTATTATTATTATTATTATTGTGTTGTTGTTGTAGTTTATTAACTTTCTCAACAATGTTGGACATGACATAATACATCGGAATTAGGATTCAAGACGTATTACAGAACAGGTTACAATTTGTTTTGCTTCATCAGAACACAAATGAAATCAAATTTACATATAAGAACAATATAAGAGCACAGGTCCAATTAAATATAATATATAAAGAACACAAGGCAGGTTAAATTTAAATATATTATAGAGATAACACATTCATATAATCTGTATCAAAACGTATCACTATCAAAATTTCCATAAAATAATAATTATACTTTGCGCAAATTGTGGGCTGCTCCAAATAAACCAATTTCTTGCACTTCCCAGTTTTTTGAATTACCTTCAGCCGAGTTCTTAAACTAATTTTGCGGGACAAACTATCGGTAAGACCGGTGCTTTTACATCTCACATTCGGCTGATATCGATATTCAAACTCTTGTATTAAGACTTTTCTCTACCCCCTTAGTTAAGACGTTTGACACAGCAGCGACTACAAGTAGACATGATTTTTTCTCGAAATCCCGGATAACAATATCTTTGTTATTGTTATTGTTGTTATCTTTGTTATTGTCCTCCCGGATAACTGTTTCTTTGCCGCTATTGTGCGATCAGTTTGAATTTGTTGGCCCTCCTAGTTTTCGTGCAAATACTTGAACTTTTCCAAGGTATTACTTAACTTATTGAAATTACTAATCACTAGGGCCCGGATAATTATGTACTAAAAATTAGGAAAATATGTACATATATATGTATTAAAATGTATAGAAATATGTACTTAAAAGTAAGAAATATGTAACACTTTAATTATTATATCAATTCGTTTAATAAAATACTTTTGCTTAAATGTTGATCTGTGTACACTTAATATACTCGTAAAGAACAAAATTAAAACATAATTCTATTCACAATTCTGTTATTTACAATGGTCTCCGCAAAAAATGAGAAATAAATATTTGTTTCAAATACTTAGAAAATAGCTGACGTGGACGTCACCGACGCTTTAAATTACTTTCGGTTGTGTGACTTGTTTTTTTTTTCTTTGTCGTCTTCTTCCTCGTCTTCATCTTCTTTGTCGTCTTCTTCGTCGTCGTTTCCTTCTTCGTCGTCTCCTCGTCCTCCTCCTTTTTCGTCGTCGTCTCCTCCTTTTTCGTCGTCGTCTCCTCCTTTTCGTCGTCGTCTCCTCCTTTTTCGTCGTCGTCTTCTCCTCTTTCGTCGTCGTCTCCTCCTCTTTCGTCGTCGTCTCCTCCTCTTTCGTCGTCGTCTCCTCCTTTTTCGTCGTCGTATCCTCCTTTTTCGTCGTCGTATCCTCCTTTTTCGTCGTCGTCTCCTCCTTTTTCGTCGTCTTCTCCTCCACTTTCGTCGTCGTCTCCTCCTTTTTCGTCGTCGTCTCCTCCTTCTTCGTCTCCTCCTTCTACGTCGTCTCCTTCTTCGTCGTCGTTTTCTTCGTCTTCGTCGTCTTCTTCCTCTTCGTTGTCCTCGTTTCTCTGTCTTTCTCTTCGTCGGTATTGTACTGGAGTTTAATCAACATCACCTACATCTAGTTAGGTGGCGTTGATTTAGTTCCCGCATACTTACCAAGGATCACAGCGCCAAAACACGAAATAGCCATTTCTGGAAACAAATTATCAGTTCCCCATTAGGACGCCGGCGACGAGACGACGAGGCGCGTCGAATGACATCTCGTTTGTCTCCACTAGTGCACCGGAAGTAGTCTACCCGTGAGAGACGGAACGGCTCATCCGCAAGCATGCACACAAGGAGTTTACTCAAATACTCTACAGGGATGGAATTTTTCCTATTATCTGTTCGAAGGCCTTGTACCGACCAAGTGTTCCACATCGCATGAAGTTACTGGTGTATATTCAAACTTTGTTTCCAACATGTCAATGTTCAATTCAATATTCACGGATTAGGGAATAATAACAATGCTGGGTGATATTTAATCAATTCACTCTTAGCACAAATTCAGCTTTCTTTAATAATGTTCTTACCCAAAACGCTATTGCTTGACTTCTCTGAAAAGATAAACCAAACTTTGCCTATGACAAATTCCCAGTCTGCGTTACCACAAGGTTTAAGCCAATCGCCGTGAATTATTTTCTGTCCTTTTCTTATCCAAAAGCTGTAGTGCCACATCATGATTTTACTTTAGATTTTCACCTCACAGAGATACTTTACAAACAAGGGTTTAGGCTCCAGTGCAACAAACGGGAAAGAAAACTGTCAATGGCGCTTTCTGAGCTGCGTTGGTGCGTGTAATTTTTGTCGAAGGGCATTAAGGTCAAGAGAGACCTCTGAAAAATACGTTGTGGGCGCGAGTTATCGTTTGCTAGACGTACCATTTTCATACACAAAATTATTTCTGAGTAGTATTTGTTCTCTGTTTTACTCGCGCTGAAATGTACACACTGGAAGCTTTGGAGTGCAACACCTTGCCGTTTTGTAGGATTCTGCGTGTTGCAATATCAACATTTTACGCAATGCAATAGCGCCATTTGGAGAGGAGGCTGCCGAAAAATTGTTTGACAATGCTGAATTGTTTGTCTTGGTTATTCCTTATCAAAAACATGTAGGATAAATGAAGAATTATACAAAGAGAATTCAAAAAAACGAAAATATTAAGAAATATTTAAAAATATGTACTTTTGTGAAAAATATGTAAATATATGTACTTTCGGGTAAAATATGTAAATATATGTACTAAAAAGTCATCGGTTTTAGGCCCTAATCGACATTGAAACGTAAATATATTGTGGTTTTGACTTGATAGAGTTAACATACGGAAATATGTAATTACATAATTATCCGGCCCTACTAATCACTGTAGGGAAAGTATTATTTCCCGACTTTTCCAGTGCAATATCATGATTGAGCACGCTGACTTGAACATTTGACCGAATCATTGCTGATAACGAAAATACTGACACAGTTAAAACACAAACCAAACCTAAGAAGACCTAGCCTTCTCTTTTATACTATACGGGTCAATCCATTTTAAGTGGTCCAGCACTGGTCGCTCGACCATCTCGAAAAAATTTCATATTTTGTACATAAATTTCCTTATGTTTTGGCTGTTCAAAGCCATCTTTAACTTTTTTTATTGTACCTGGTTTACAAATGGCGGCCATTTTTGTTTCGCGCCGTGCGCCATTTTTCGCGTTCGCAGACATTTACTCTTTCCTAAATTGCTCAGCTCTCGGTTGTTCTAGCATTCTAGAATAAAAAGCATTCAAATCAGCATACTCTGGCCTGCAAATCGAAATATTATTTACATATTTTCTATGTCTTTATTGGGAAATATTTGCAACCAAATCTTTGGAACGCGAATGAACCAAATTCGATTTTCAGAGAGTAATTTTTCAAAGAAGTAATAGAATCTAAGCCTTAATTTTTTCTGTGCTTTTACACACAACAGTATAGTTCCTTTTTGTAAAATATCATTGGTATATAACGTACCCCGTGAAAATTACATCCTCTTGAAAATTGGAATTTTGGATTTTTTCCCAATTTTGAACTGTAATATCTCTGTTGGGGGACCAGATAAAAATCTGAAAATTGCACACATGCTAGACCGCTATCATACCAAACTTCAGTAAAAATTACAACTTTTAGATTTAACTCGAAGTATTTTTAAAAAATTGAAAACTTCCGAAAAAAAGGCTTCATTTCCCCATTGAGGATACATTGTGCCAAGTAGTAATTCCCATTATTTTTGAAGCTATTTTAAACTAAAATCTACATTGACTTAAATAATTAATTATACTAATAATTAATATACATAAAAGTGCCTACTATATAATTTTCAATATTACGTATACTTTATTCTAAAACAAATTACAATTTTACATCTACGTCCGTAATTTGAAAATATGGTTATCATGATTTTGAAATCTGAACCGCTTAAAACAAAAAGTATTTATAAAATACAACAAATAAATAAATCAGCGTTTTTGTTTATGTTTTTGCGTTTAAATTTGCCATTCTAGTTACTATTTCTGAAGGTTTCTGCCAGAGATACGAACAGTCGCACAGTACTCCTTCGGTTGTTGATATTCTAAGAAATAATCCAGAGTATGCTGATTTGAATGCTTTTTATTCTAGAATGCTAGAACAACCGAGAGCTGAGCAATTTAGGAAAGAGTAAATGTCTGCGAACGCGAAAATGGCGCACGGCGCGAAACAAAAATGGCCGCCATTTGTAAACCAGGTACAATAAAAAAAAGTTAAAGATGGCTTTGAACAGCCCAAAACATAAGGAAATTTATGTACAAAATATGAAATTTTTTCGAGATGGTCGAGCGACCAGTGCTGGACCACTTAAAATGGATTGACCCATACACAATCGTCCATTCTTTGCTAATATTGTTTCTTTTTTTGACGTATAACATCAATGTTGATGTAAATAAATCACGTCAGTCAGCAAAACACGTTGTACACGAAAAGCTTAAATATTAGATGGAGGGATTCTAAGCCTTCTAAATGTGACGTCACAAAGATGGCCACTGGCACCTAGGTCTGAAATATAGGTGGCTTATATCGATAATCGCCGGACGAACAAAAATGTAATAGAATGTCCAAAAGTATCTTATCCTGTCGATTACGAAATGAGAAACGTTTCTCTGGGGCCTTTGGGCTCAAAATTTTGTTTTAACGCTCTAAAACGTTTCGTTTAGGAATTATTTAACTGTATAGATTTTGACAATGCTATCGTATGTTACGGGTTGCATTTGAAAATTAATGTGTTTTTTAAACAAATCCTTCATACTTTTTATAGTCAAAATGTAATTCGTCACGTCTCCGTGAAATTCGCTTTCTTTAGAGACCTCATTTATAAATATTGGTTGCATGTGAGAGCAGGAAAGGGAAGGCAGACACTACCGAGTCCGAAATGGGAGCCATTAACATTACGGGAAAATGAATTTCATAAGTGAAGTATAGCTGAAAGAAGAGACGATCGCGGCAATCGCTATGGGAGGAGAGTAAACAATCGTCATTAGGGTTCATTTTGGTAACGAAAAAAGATACATGGAAATCAATAATCGAGGCAGGTGAACATTATTTTGTGGGAACAATAGAGGAATATAATAGGTTTCTTGAAGCTTGAAGATGATGGGGGACAGTCACTCTTGCTCACGACACGTCAGCTAGCAGATCAAAGATTAATCTAAACATTTATTAATCTAAAAATGTATTTTCACGATACAGAGGCAGGATGAGACGCCGTTCAGGGAAAAGACTTGTTCATTGTGGAACAGAACGCGTATAAGCGTCCGTCTGTGACGCAAGGCTAGGGAAGTTAGTGGGATATTAATATTTTTTTGTTATTTACATTGGTGAACACGCACTTAGCCCCTTAGCAACTAACCATCTAAACTACTCTTAAAAGACGTGTCCATAGCAACGGCCATTAAAATGCTCGAGAGTCCATTAAAATTATTTTTAGCGGACTTTCGGTTTTAGATTTTATCAGTGCTCGTAAATCTTGGGATAAATATGACTTTGACACAAAACACAATGTTTGGGAATAAACAATAATGTGTTGGGAATTGTTCCAAAAAATTCTCCATGATATAGAATAAATATTTATTGAAAATTTCTGTTAAACATCGATTGCATTGTTTTTTCTTTTATTTGTTATTGTGTTAGTACATTGCAAGTTACCTTTATAGATTTTTAAACAAACACGTTTCGTTAACTTCTTTCCCTCTTAGAATGGAAATAGAAGGATAGGGATGAGTGTGGGGTCTAACATGCGAGAGTTCACGTACGGGTATGTGGAGGTCGTAGGGGAAAACTTGTGCTATGGCACAACACAAAGAACAAACGTTTTAAAGTAGCTAAAGTAAAATAGCTGAAAAAAAATGAAAAACAAAAATCAAAACACGCTATCCTACAATACTACGTGAAGTAATTAAAGAGCGACTACATTTAAAATTATAGAAAGAATAGGGCAGTTGTCACTCGACAACGATCGCAGTCCAAACGCACGATTTAGCGGTATCTGGAAGTATGTACATCAACGCCCAGCTGCAAACTCATATTGTAAATAATACACCGTCTGATATTAAACTCAAGGTGTCGGTTCGTGAAGATATTCAATATGCAAACTTCGTTTGAGCGACATTCCGATGTACCGAGGTGAAGTCTAAGCCTACTAAATTGATTCTAATGGTAACAAATGATATTTAGCACCCAAAGGAGAAAATATTAGTTTGATTATTTTTTGGCTCGGAATTTATTTTCATGAGGTACGCAAGAACGCAGAAAATAATCCAAGACTTTTTAGTATACAAATAATTTTTCAATTTTCGCACCTCAGCAAGCTAGCACCCTGACTTCGAAAAGCCCGTCTGTTCCTCATAACAAATGAAGGAAAGTTAAATAATATTGAAAGAGTAGGTTTGTACCACGATCCGGTATTTTCGCACTACTTTACTTGGCTTTCTCAAGAGTAAAAACTTTTGTGACTATCAAGGAAAGCGATAAGCTAACTCTCAAGGAAGATTGAATAATTTCTTCAAATGTTGTTTTTAAAGAAGTATAAATTGTTCCAAGAATATCTCTCTATAATGCTGAATAAACTTTTATTGAAAATTTGTTTCCAACATCAATTGCATTGTTATTTTTGTTTGATATTCTGTAAGTACATTAGAAGTTCCTCTCCTTCTTAATGGAAAGTATAGACAAATGAATAGGAAAAGGGTGGAGTTTAACATGCGAGAGTTTCTTGCACGGGTACGCTAGTATAGATGTATTACTACTGTATGTTCTTGAATATACTGTACATCTTATGCAATAAATTCAATTCCAGAAATATACTTTTTATTTCTCGCGCTTTTTCATTTAATGTTTTGAATAATATATTATATAATTTATAATAATTTTATAATTTATAATAATTTATAATAATTTATAATAATTTATAATAATATATATAATTTAATATCTCTCTATAATGCTGAATAAACTTTTATTGAAAATTTGTTTCCAACATCAATTGCATTGTTATTTTTGTTTGATATTCTGTAAGTACATTAGAAGTTCCTCTCCTTCTTAATGGAAAGTATAGACAAATGAATAGGAAAAGGGTGGAGTTTAACATGCGAGAGTTCTTGCACGGGTACGCTAGTATAGATGTATTACTACTGTATGTTCTTGAATATACTGTACATCTTATGCAATAAATTCAATTCCAGAAATATACTTTTTATTTCTCGCGCTTTTTCATTTAATGTTTTGAATAAAAAAGCTATTGCTTGAAACTATTTAATATTCGCACCAAACGTTCTACGATTTTAAATATTAAAAAAAATCATGACTGAGTGGTGTTAACACGGAGAGAAATTGTGGTATAAATATTATTACATAACCATTACTAAAGGAGAGAAAGTATGTACTATTTTAGCACCACTAATTATTATTTTACCATTAGGGGTGGCTTAGAGCATCAACTGATGTCATTGGGTCTGACCCAATGGATCTGACCGGAAGGTTCTTGGGTTCGAGTTCCGATGGTGGTAGGATTTTCGACACTAGCCCAATAGCTAGGTCCAGTTTTGTCGCTGCCTGGAGAACAATTCTAGCGACCGGCTGCTCTCATCAATAGTTTTCCGTGTTTTTTCCACCGGCAGTACGCTACCAAACGGATCACGGACCGCGCTCGATCTTTCCTTCCCATTCCATGACCGATCCTCATCCCTTGCACACACACGTACAGGCACTTCACTACTACACATGCCGGGAACCCAGTTTGGATCTTACAGCTTGTCCCGGCTAGTGGGAGATCCCGGCTAGTGGGAGATGCCGGCTAGTGGGACGATGCCCGCTAGTGGGACGATGCCCGCTAGTGGGAGATACCTGGTTGACGAATACTCCTCTAGCTGTCGATAGGTCGGTGCCGAACCTCGCCATCCAGCAAGGCAAGATCACCGCCACCTCCCGGCAAAAACATGACTGCACTTTGGCACTACTGTGCTGAGCAATCGACACGCCTGGAATCACTAATCAATTAGTCAATCAATCACATTGTTATATTCATTATTATTGTTTTATTATTATTATTATTATTATCATCTTCATCAACATCATTATTATTATTATTATTATTATTATTATTATCATCATTCGTCTATGGTTTGAATGATAAGTCTGACATGAAATGAAACATACAGAGTGTGGTCAATATCAGTCGTGCATACATCCAAATGGAAAATGTTTAGAAAAAGTCGTGGAAATAAAATACGACTGTGAGAGCATAAACATGTCAGTCTTAAAATGTTTGAAACGTATATTGATTGCAATGACGAGTTAAGTTTCGGGTTCCAGTGTGGGATACATTATTAAGTTTAACATCGGGACATACACATTTACAAATATTATTACCAAGCGTATTATACGATGGAATTTATTCATGCTGTTTTGCTGATTTTCTGGTTATACCTGGTAAAATTCTCAGTAATCATTTGTCTCCAAAAAAACATTCTGTACTTCTGGGTGATATGCATAGTGAATATACTGGGAAGTACCAATGGAAAAGAAATGATGCGTTTCTCCATAACAGTGATTATAGTAGATCAGCATTTGATACTATCTTAAACTATTTTTGGGATAAGAAAAATGGAGAAAGAATATTTGACGGCCCTAGTCTTCACGTGTTTAATATTTTTGAAGAAAAAACAGGAGTGCGGTTTAAACTTGTTCAACCTTCCCCGGCTGCATATGGGACAAAAATCAATGGAACATTCAATGGAGAAATAGGTCTCATTGAAAGCGCTACAGTGGACGTAACAGCCAACGTAAGATACTACTCACTTAGCAGGTATATAATCGTGGACTTCACCGTTCCTGTCCAAGCGAGTCCGCTCTGCATCGTTGTTCGTCGCGCGCCCAATGTGCCCTTCTCGCAAGTATTGCTCCTTCCATTCACGCCGCTTACTTGGGCGTCCATTTTGAGCTCGCTGTGCGCCGCCGTCTTGGCTTGCTTCGCCGTGCACCTCTTCCTGACTAGAGGAGCGCATCGCAGCGGCAGATGGTCGACGCTCTCCCGCGCCGCTCTGGATGTGGCCCACGTGACCTGCTCGGGCGCCTGCAGCCGCGTCGGAGCTTCTCTGCCCCAGCGCGTCCTGCTCGGAGCGCTGCTGCTGTTCTCGCTGGTTGTCAGCAACGCATACCAGGGCAAGCTACTGGGATTTCTGACGGCGCCTCCGCACCTCGCTAACCTGCACACGTTGGAAGATGTCGCACGGACACTCGACAGAGTTATCACGATATCCATCATATCAAGTATGTTCGAAAACCCATACTCCTCGCAAGTGCTGAGAGATATCCGTCAGAAAATGATCATAGTTAATATCCAGAACATGACGAGTTTTATACGCTAGGATTGTGCGGAGAAGAAAACTTTGGCTTTCAGTTGTACACTAAATTTTACTCTTACTTGTCTAGCACTAGAGAATTCACTGTTGAGGGCGAGAAGATGTTGCACCGCGTTCCGGAGTGCGTGAATCCGCCAGGATTCATGGCTTTCTTGCTACGCAAGAACACCCCGCTGTTCCCTGTGTTCAACGATCTGGTGGAGCGCGTGGTGGAAGCGGGGCTGTACGAGCACTGGGATCGGGCGCAGCACCACCACATGGCCGCCGCCGGTGTCATCGATCGCCGAGGGCCCCTCTGGGCCTGCCAAAGCGCCCCAGCCCCTCAGGCTCAAGCAAATGGCGGGCGCAGCCAACGTGCTAGCCATCGGACTGAGCGTCGCCACAGCAGCCTTCCTCGTGGAATGGCTCCTGATGAGAGCGCGGAAAAACTCTTCAGGCGATGCAGTAGGAAATTCAAATGCATCAAAGCAACAGGAAGATTAGAGTACTAAATGAAAGAGTTTATTCAAACTTCTGCTTGACTAAATACCACAATCCAGATAGTACAACAAACGAAGCTGGGTTAGAGAAACTAGCCAAATAGCTCTAGAAATAATAAGTTCGTAACCAAGTCCGTAAAGAATTCTATCAGTATCAATTTAATTTCGCCCCCCCCCTCACGGTCTCAGCCGGCTCCGTTCCGCCCCACCCTCCCCTCGCCTCGCCCGGTCGCATGACTGTGCTCCGCCTCGATATTTCGTTTGGACCTTCATCTTGGTTTGAAGGCGCTAGTGTGATAAATTTTCTGAAGATCAGGGAGCTATTTGTTTATACAAAAAGAAACACAGAAATAATATCGCGATTGCTCTGCACCAATGTTCGTATTGCATGTGTTCAATTACAAATTTCGAGATGTAACTAAATTAGAAGTAACATATTAAGGTTGTGATCCCTCTTCACGTTTTTTTCGGTTGTGCAAAAGTATTAGCGTAAAACATGCAAGCCAGGAATGCTACCATTTTTCTGGCCCACCCACACTTATTTTTTTCGAAAGTATTGTATTAGGAGTATAAAAGTAGTAAGTAGAGAAAATTATGTAATAGTGTAGAAAAATAGGGATGGGACATCGGCATCAAATTATCAATTTTTTGAAATATCGATCCTTGTAATTAATGCATTGGTGTTAATAAAACGAGGACCAAAAACAATCGTTGTTATTAAACTCGATGTATTTAAAACTGGATTAGTAACCCTTAAAGTTCACACGAATGAATTTAATTTCAAAAAGGTTTGAGGTATTCATTTTAATTAAGGGTTTACCTGACAAAACAATGTCAAAAAAATTAGGATGTTTAACAAAACGTGAATTGTCTGATTCAATAATTAAAAATAACATAGGCTTTTTTATTGTCGAAAACTGTTTTATTTTTCCCCCTAGGTCAATTTGGTCAGAAAAATCTTAAAAAACACGGATATCTAAAAATTATCGTAGAATTGTGTGATGGACCTATTTCATTTAAAAATATCAACCATGTCAAGCATCTATTTCAATATTATGATGCTAAATATTTTGATGGTTTTATAAAAATATTGATATTTCCAAAAATATCCATATCGGTGTTGCATCCCTAGTGGAAAGTCTGTATTGAGAATTTAACGTACATATTTATTTTGGGCACTCTGATACATAAAAAGAGTTCTGCCCACGAATGTGTCTTTGGATAGTTGATTGATAATTTCATTTTGCAGACACGTTAACAGCTATGGTCATTAGTCTGTCATTGGACATACATGTTTTATCACGGAATGTGTCGGTGTTCCGAGGTGATGGCGAGATTCTGCGTGGAACTTCTCGTCGGCTTGCGGAGTTTTCCCCATGCAGGTATCTCACCAGCGGGCACCGCTCTAACCGGACAAACTCTGAGCTCCCGGGTGGGACGGTGCCCGTCTCTAAGCTGCCACTGTTCTCCCGGCATATGTGGTAGTGTAGTGCGTGCTAGTGAAATTGTGGGTAAGTAAGCAGTGTGTATAGGATGAGGAAGAGCAAGGAAATATCGCGCGCGGTCCACGGCCCATTTGTTTGAGTAATTCTTTGGCATTCACTTTTCTTGTTGGCATTTCACTTCTCTTCTAGGAGAAACCATGGAAAACAACCGATTAGAACACCCGGCCGCTAGAATAATCTCCAGACGGCGGAAAACCCAATCTAGCTATGTAGCTAGTGTGGAAAATACTGCTACCGTTCGGACTGGGAACATTCGGTCCTCCCAGTCAGAGGCACTGCAGTCACAACAGTTGATGCCCTGAGCCATCTCAGCCGGTATGTTTGCCCGCCTTTACGTCGCTGCCAGTCCGTCTGAGAGCAACATTACAGCCTAAACCGTACTTAGCGTGTTTTCTTCATCTTTTCCTTCTTCTCCTCCTCCTTCTTCTTCAAGCTGAGGACCGCAGATCCGTTGTGAACTCATTTATCCTTTCCTTTTGTTTTCGGTCATTCAACAGGCCGATTTCCTTTAGAACAGCATTATGTAACTCCTTCTGATGTTCTAGAATTATCCTGATACAGTGCTGGTTTGTGCACAACTTCATGTATTCCTTTATTACTTTCCCGTATATGTACGTATACACGGAGGTGATATACGTAGTATAGGGAAAGTTATGTAATGCGCGGAAAAATGGCAATTTTCGGCGGAAAAAAATTCATTGCCGGGCCGTGAAAAGGAAAAAGTGGATAAAACCACTTGCTAAATTAAGAAAAAAAAATCCCATAACACGTGGTGTAGCCAGAAACCCTCTTTTGTGGGTCCTTGATATCGAAAAATCAATTGAAAGGAAAACGTCCGTCTGTCCGTCCGTCTGTCCGTCCCTCTGTCTGTCCGTCTGTGAACACTCCTAGCGCTTAAACCATACGTACGTTTTCTTCCAAAATGGATATTCCCCGGTCGATCTGATTCTAGTCGAAGCTTTGAGATTTTGGAAAAGATTTTTCAAAATTTGGAGGTACTTTATATGAAGCCCCCCGGGGATTTTCAAAATTTTCTCAAAACGGCTCCAATTTTTTTCTTTAAATGTCTTGTATGAATAGAATACACTTATTAACATGGAATAAGTCCGATTTTCACGGATAATTCTGAATTTTCGAAAATTTTGAAAGTTTGAATTTTTTTCGGCGTCTTTCTCGAACTTCTAAATTGAAGATAGAGATTTTTCTTCATATAAAATTTGTTCTGCTTATTGAGTTCTTTCTTGAGTTCTGCTTATAAAGTTCATGTAAATGTTTGAAAATTTTAGTAGTTTTCGTGCAATATTGTGTGCAATATGTGCAATTTAAAAAAATTACAAAAACAAGATTTTCTCAAAAACGGCTCCAAATTTTTTCTTTAAACTTATGGTAGGGACAGTGGTAAATATATTCTATGAGATGACATAAAAGCCATATTGCTCTATATGTTGGTTTTTTCAAAAATTACAAAAATGTAAATTTTTTCACATGTTTCTCACGTCGATAATATTTACATTACCGGCCATTTTTTCACATTGTATTTACGAGTACATGTGCTTTAAATAATGTCAAGTAAAGTTTTTCGAAAACCCAACCGTTTTCTTTGAAAAATAGCTGAAAATTTTGCATTTTCAGAAACGCTCAAACGCCAGGGCTGTAAATGTTTTCTTCAAACTTTTGTAACCGATAGTGCTGATTACACTCTTTAGTATAGCGTAAAGTTTATTTTGAGAATTTTTTTGTTTTTTTCAAAAATTATATAAATGTAAATTTTTATGTAAAAATGTAAAAATTACTTAATTGTAATTTTTTTGAAAGATCTCTCACATCTTTAATATGCACATTATCAGCAATTTGTAAACATTATTATACTTGTGAGTGAAAGTGCTTTAAATAACTTCAAATAAAGTATTTTGAAAACTCAAAAATTTTCTGTGAAAATGAGCTTCAAATTTCGCATTTTTAGTAGCGCTAAAACGCCATTTTGTCTTAAACGGCACATAATTTTTAAAAGAAAATTTCCATTTATGACTAGGTTTTGATATTCTGTAAAATTCTAAAATTAATGTTTCAGTTCTATCAATAGGAAACCAAAAATTAAGAAAATGACAAAAAAAGTACTTTTGGGTGTGATAGATGACAGCTGGCAAAAACGAGTTTGTGCCAGTTCCGAATAGCTAGCGAAGACCCAAAGAAATAGAAAATTAATACGGGAAAGTCTGTGCCATTCTGTTGCACCACTACTTTTTTTATGCAAATTAAATATCTATAACTTATTCGTTATGTCTTCATTTCTTACTCTTATATTCTCATTAACAGACCAATGATGATAAGAAAGATCTCCTTTCGGTAGCCTAAATTCTGCTGCGGAATTTGGCGTACAGTCCCCACATTTGACTTCAATAGTGAAATATACTAAATCATCTCACTAATGAATTTGCCCTTGCTTAGGCAAGCTGTTTGAAATTTACTCGAACCGAACTAATCTGATAGATACTCGTAACTATTTCCGAATATTTTAATTATTTTTTTGGTACTTTGGGCGCCAGGAAATAATTGCGAATGTGATTATTCTTTCTTGTCTGCAAATTAATTTTATCAGCCTTTACTATGCCGTACTTGCTCAGTCGGTCGGGTTCGAATTTATAAGTATCGCTTACTCGTTCTGCAATCACTTATTCAATCTGCCGTCCGCAAGAAGTAGCGAGGAATCTAAAAATTCTGTTAAAAGAACGTTTAATTATGGATTGTACGTATTGTAAAATAATGATCAGTTTTCTTTCCAAAATATCAACTGTGATTTATGATAAAAAATGAATTAAATTTTCTGTAAAGTTTAAAACAAGATATCTATCATAAAAGCTTCGAACTTTTTTTTAAACATCAAATTCTTTTGGTCATGACCGGTTTTGCATTTCTAATAATTCAAAAACAAAAGACCTGTGCACCATATAATTCTTCGCGCGCATTCGTCAGTTCCCCTTCGACGGCGCCTCGTAGAACCTTCTCAGTTGTCCCGCGATGACTTCTTCTTCCGAAAAAAACCTCCGTTTGTTCAGTATTAAACTATATCGTCCATTAAATTAAAATATTGATGTCCCGTTAACTTCCCTATGCTTGCGTCACGGACGGACGCCTAAACGCATACTGTTCCAGAATGAACAAATTCCTAGACTTTTTCCTGAATTGCGCCTTATCCTGCTCTAATATTACGGAAACAATTTTATATTCATCCCACGTCCTCTGGTAAAAAATACTACGTATCTCGATTGCTATTCTTTTTCAATCTGACTTCGTTTGAATTACTTTAAAATGCAAGCATTCGTATCCCCAACCATTGCTAAATCTTTGACCTGCTCGCTACCATGTTGTGAGCAAGAGTGAATGTCCCCCGTCATCTGCAAGCTTCGAAAACTATATCCCTCTTTTGTTCCAAACAAACAATGTTCTTACGCCTCTACTATTGATGTCCAAATATATTTTCTGTTACCCAAATGAACGCTAACGACGATTGTTTACTCTCTACCGCCCCGCTTTCATAGCGTCCGCCACGATCGTTTCTTGACTCAACTATACTCCACTTCTGAAATACGACATTCCCCCGTAATGTTATTGGCTACCATTTTGGTATATCATAATAGAGACAAGCAAGCTAATCTAATATTTAAAAATCAATATTTGTTTTTTGTTCGTATTTTATGCGCTGCCGAACCGTTCATCCGATTGCGATAAAACTTTGGAAACATATTTATTGCACTTACGCGAAGAATTTAGGCATAGTACAATGGGAATGTGTATATGTCTGTTGCACGTAGACGCAAAATGGCGGGGTTGTTAATGATGATTGTAGGCTTTTATGCTGGCTCAAACGCCCCTAAACAGAAATTCTACGCAACCCGCCGCGCCTTCAAGTATTGAGCGCGTCGTCGCTGCATATTCTGCCCCTGGGATGATGAAATATCGGCCGGAATTATTACTTGAACGGTATCTCTGCAAATAAATATATCGAAGACTGTGGAATAGCAAATGCACGCCCAAACATGAAGGAGAACGTTTTAACGGATACTCGATAGGATACTCGATAACCATGTCCAAAGCAAGACATAGAACAAACCTATATTATATTACATATTCTGGATTAACTTTAACCAGCAATAAACGCAATTAAAATACTGGAAAGAAATGCTTGAAGCTGATCATTTATCACACTAACTACTGTTATCTTAATCTGTTCATGACTGATGATATTTTTACCGGAAACACTTTGGACATATGATGTTCTTCCAGAACAATCTATTTTTCTTCGCTCGTTTTCTTTGGGCCTAAATTAACTTTCGGTTGAGTCGATATTATCCTCTGATGCATGAAAGTTCACACTCTAAGATGGCAGCACCAACTCCATTTTCTAAATTTTGGGCTAATTCTAATTTTTCGAGAAACTCTTTAATAGTATTTTACTTGCACAGAAATCATTATTTTCATACTGAAAATTTAATTGCAAAATACGTTTTCCCTTCAAATGCAGCCCGGGCGTTCAGAAACCGGTGGCAGCTGCCTGCGGCCTGACTACACGGAGCATGTGTGCGGAGAGCGAGTGCACACAACGGTTCGCGCTCCGCGCGTCAGTCGCTTCGCCGCGACGGCTGCAGCTTTGCCTTTTCGAAGGTACACGAGCCTCGAGTGTTAACAAACAGCCGGCGCGAGCTTCGTGTACTCTCATCCTCCTCAACAACTCTCACCGTTCGTGTTCAGCCAGAATTCTTCCTCTGTTGACTTGGATGCAGCTTCAGACGCGAGGTGTTTTCATACAACAGGCAATTGATGAGTCGTCAACCTCGTCATCGCCAATGAGACTTTTTGCCTTTTTGTCTGTTTTCTTCTCGTGAGTTGTCTGTTCACGCCTTTGAGCCTCCTCAGCGCTTCCTTCTTATGTAGAAGAACACCTTACGTTTTCAATAGATGTTTAGATCCTTTCAGTTCAATTTAAAATATTCGAATTACTTTTGGACTTAATGAAGTATTAATAAAATTCCACTATTTTTCAGTAGATAAAAAAAGGAAATATTCGACGTGTGCTAAAAAACTACGTAAAGGAGGCGGAGTAAAATCCCTTTGATCAATGTCTTTTGTGACCTATAATGCATATTGATGAGATAATTACTTAAATGTTGCTTGGAAAGCAAGGGAACGGATGTTCTTGAATTCATAGCCGGAAATTAGAAACATCTACTGACCTGTAATTTTGTCCGAAAATTCGAAACTCGTTGAAAAATTGTCGACATGAAGTTGCTAATAAATAAAAGTTTATAATTCAAGTTAAACAATTTTGGGTAATTATGTTCGATATCGTTTATTTAAGAGAGGTGAATGTTTTGAAAGGACATTTCGTACCGGTCAATCGGTTCGTGAATTCCGTATACGCACTGAGCTGAGCGAGGATGGAATGATATTTGTTAAAGATACAGCCAGCAACTTTCTTGTAGTGCATGAATGTTTAGTCTTTTGATGCGGTAATGTCATCATGTGGAAATTTTCTGATAAACTGTATAAAACGTATTCCTCAAAATTAAAATATTCGTTTGAAATTCACAAAGTCTCACGTTGAGTCACATTGAAGAATATCCATTTTTGAAACATCCCTTTATATGTGTGAGACATTATTTAGTGTAGTTTGCACTGCTGAAGTGTTGCACAACTTCATTATGAATTCTGTGGACACAATCATCAGAATTTAATTACATACCATGAAACACACGTGAGATTATATCAGCAAAGGAAAACTCATTCAAATAGAAAAAAACATGGGCGAAATTATCTGAACTCACTTAAATACACACTACAAATGTAATAACCTCATCTTGTCAAAGTCGGTTAATAAAATTCAATAAAAAAGCATATTATTCCAATCAATTAGTAATTAGTTACTTTCATTCGTTTCTCCTCTGTCTTTTTTACTTATTTACGGGAGTGGCTCTTGGGTAATGGGTAGCGCATACGTTTTCCAAAACTTGAACGGGTGCAATCCCCGACCAATCCATGTGGACAAAGCAAACTCTGTCGGCTCCCCTGGCCGAGATCGCTAAAGCAGTAGTGCCGTAGTGATCTTGGACCGTGAATTGCGGGTTTGAGCCCCGACTCGGTCATGGTTGTATGTGTTCGTCCTTTCACCCCCTATCATCACCACATCGTTTCATCCTCAAACCGTAACGTTACATCCAATAGTGGTCGCTAATGACCTAGTAGTTGATACGACCTTAAACTAGTAGTGCTACAGAATGGCACAGACATTCCCGTTTACTTTTCTATTTCCTTGGGTCTTTGCTAGCTATTCGGAAGTGCTACATACTCTTTTTTGCCAGCTGCCATCTACCACAGCCAAAAGCACATTTTTTTGTCATTTTCTTATTTTTTCGGTTTCCTATTGGTAAAACGGAAATATTAATTTTAAAATATTAAAGAACACAAAAACCTAGTCCTAAATGGCAATTTTCTTGTAAAAATTATGTGCCGTTTTAAAGAAATTTGCGTTTAAGCGCTACTAAAAATGTGAAATTTGAAGCGGAATTTTGAGCTAGTTTTCACAGAAAACTATTCAATTTTCGAGAAACTTTATTTAACACTATTTAAAGCACATGTACTCATTAATATAATAATGTGAACAAATCGCCGCTAATGTAAATATTAACAACGCGAGAGACAAGTAAAAAAAACTACATTTTTACAAGTTTTAAAAAAACACAAGAATAGAGCAATATGGCGTTAATGTCATCTCATAGGGCACATTTAGCACTATCTCTACCAAAAGTATAAAGCAAAAATTTGGATCCGTTTTTGAGAAAATCTTGTTTTGTAATTTTTTTAAATTTCAAATGATGCGTGCAATATTGCGCAAAAACTACTAAAATTTTCAAAACAATGTACATGACCTTAATGAAAGAAATTACTTTGGACAAGACATTTTATTTGAAGGAAAAATCACTAACTTCAATTTTGTAGTTCTAGGAAGACGCCAAACAAATTTCAAACTTTGGGAATTTTCGAAAATTTAGAGTTAACCGTGAAAATGGGACCTATGCCACCTTAATAAGTATATTTTACTCTATTTTTACAAGAAATGTAAAGAAAAAAATTACAGCCGTTTTTGAGAAAATTTTGAAAATATCCGGGGGGCTTCATGTAAAGTACCCTCAAATTTTGAAGAAAGTTTCTCAAAATCGAGGCGCCACGAGTGAACGCTGATCGATCGGGGAATATCCATTTTGGAAGAAATCGCACGGATGGTTTACGCGCTAGTGTTGTTCACAGACGGTCAGACAGTGGAACAGACGGACGGACGGACGTTTAGAAAAGACCCACTTTTTCGGTATCAAGGGACCTCAAAACGTGTATTTCGGTTGAAATCTCGAAATCGATTTTCCGCAGCATTACATAACTTTCCCTATACTACGTATATTACTCCGTATACACGTACGTATACGGGAAAGTAAAAAGTGAACTCACGTGGCTTTTCCATTTCCTCTGCCTCTCATACCACCATTTCTCTTTTACCATTATCGTTATATTTCCATTAGATTCTAACGCATAGACCCCAACGACTTAAGAAGTTGATAGGCCTTTAAACCACAGTTTAATAGTAACTAACGGCTTTTATTCAATTTCCGACAAAATTCAACTCAGCTATCTATTGGGCAGACTCCGGCATCCGCTTGTTCTTCCACTGCTGAGCATGTTGATCGTGCTTGCGTCGCGAACTGCCACTGTTGACACCTCGCCCGCCCGCTATACGCCTCCGCTTTACGCGCCGGGCTCCCGTCGCCGGCCCCCGCCCCCGCCTCCGCCGCCACGCCTCGGACCCGCTCCGCTCTCACTTGCAAACACTGCGCCCACGCCCACAAAAGAGCAAGCCCACGAACAGGCGCTGAAACAACGCATACCGACAGAGAAAAAGTTTGAACCCAGAGGCGGATCCAGGGGAGGGATGCGACATCGATGCCGATGTTTTCAAAACATGGATGATTCTATCAAAATCGATGTATTGAAGTCGATATTTTAAAAATCGGTGTACTGAAGTTGATGTTTTTTGTACATCGATATTTTGTTCTCGATGATTTTACGTTTTACATGTTTTATTCGTTGATGAAAAATTAACAATCACAATTTTATAAAAGTTGAAATTTCATGTAGTAAATGACCTTACCACTGTTAATATATGGTTTGAACGCGGTTTGTATTACCTTTATTGAGCAGACTGTCCCTCGCCCGAGATGGACTTGGTACCCTGGAATTTTCTTCGTCTTTCCTCGTATTTTGCACAAGGAGAGGCGTTTTTCTAACTTTGTTTTCAGTTAAATTTTAATTAAAAATTAATGTACACGTTCATTGTCAAATTGCGCACGAATTTAATGTTCGAGTTTATGAAATCAGGTTTAGAACATCGAAAGATTTTGATCGATGTTCATCGATTTGATTAACATCGATGTTTTAATTTTGAACATCGATGTTTGACAACATCGATGTTTTGTTGTCGATGTTGCATTATTAACCCAAGGCAGGGGTCTCTGGAATCATGACACTATTCCCCCAACCATAATCAGAAAAAATGATATTAATTTTGGAAGTAAGAAAAAAAATAAAAATTTAAATTATAATACGGTAAATGTTCCCAGAGGAATTTAGACCACATGGCCCTTAAAATTTTAAAATTTTCCATAATAATACCATCAAGAGTGCATGTTTAGCAGTTATATTTAATACCATGTTACTTAGGGACCACTGAGGATGAAGTAAAATTACTTCAATCCTGTATTCTGTACTGTAACATATTAATATTAATATACTAATGAGCCATTCCACGTCAAATCGCACAAGAGTTGACACGACATTTTTTTAAATGTACGATATTTTTTTCTTAAATCTGGACATCAGAAAAAGAGACACATATTTTTTATTTGCCTGAAAATTGATTATTTGTGTAGTTATGGCTATATTAAATTTTGGAATTTACAGGTACTTCACAAAATAAGATCAATTATCTCTCCAAATGTACTAAATATAAAAAATTCAGGTTTGTGTCATTTAATACTTTTAAATGTGTATTTTATTTCTCTGTAAATAAAGGTTTCAAAATTATTTTTTCATTTTAAAAAATGTATTTTTTTCAAAAAAAGTAAAATTTCTATATAAACTCGATGAGATAAAAAATTGAAAAAAATATAGGCGTGTTCCTTGTTAAATTTTCTATAACATACAACAAGGAAAAAAGTGGGCACCCCGCACATTCAGCTCTAAGAAAATAAATTGTAAGTATGAGGGCGCGCTCTGCCTACCCATGCACTAACGAATTGTGTTCGACCAGTCTTTGATGCAAGTGCTGAAGAACTAAAAAAAGAATGACCGTCTGCCTAATAAGGGTTTCAAGAGTTATTAGTATTTAAGATGTTCACTCTGCCCTCAGAATGTATGACATTGTGTCATACATATTTTTGTGGGTAACATCGTGGGTGACTTGTGGGTCATCTATGTTCTTATGGGTGAGAGCGAAACGAATTGAAATACGAGCCATTCCACGTCAAATCGCACTCGAATTGACAGGACTATTTAAAAAAAATAAATGACTCGCATATATGGCGTTCATTCTGAACATCAAAAAAAGAGGCACGTGTTTCTTTATTTACCTGAAAATTGTTTATTTGTGTAGTTTCGCTTATATTAAATTTTGAAATTTACGCGTACTTTGAAAAATATGATTAATTGACGCTCTGAATGTACTTAACATAAAATTACTGGTTTGTATCGTTTAAATTTTTGATATGTGTATTTTATTCATCTGTAAATTACTTTCTCAAAAAATAAATATTTCATTAAAAAATTGTAATTATTTTTAAAAAACGAACATTTCTTTAAAAACTCTCTCAGATTCAAATTTGAAAAAAATAGACATATTTCTTGTTCAATTTTCTACAAAACATAAGAAAAAGTGGTCACTCAACAGGTTCAGATAAAAAATCTATTGTAAGTATGGTATTCGGGCGCGTGGTTTCTGCCCCTGCACTAACGAATTGTGTTCGATCAGTCTTGGATACTAATGCCGACGAAAATAAAACGAATGGCCCTCTGCCTGATTTGGGTTTCAAGAAACATTAGTAAATGATATGTTCCCTCTTTCCCCAGAAGGGATGGGTGACTGCAAAACGAAGGCTTTCCCTCGTGTCAGTAAAACGAATTTTACTGCAGACGTCCCTTTGCCTCCTAGGGACAGGGTGCCCTCCTGACCTTGCTCGTGAAGTACAATCGACCACTTGTCAAGGGACATGGTAAAATTTTCTCAACATTAGTAGCAATACGCAATACTTATGAAAAAAAGAGTGCTAGTATTTGTTCTGTGAATCGTGTGTACACTGTGCAACATGAGTGGCGATCAGCGTATGAGATATATGTTTCAATCCATTTAAACTTTCTGATCACGATTTTTAAAAGAGAAAATCTCCAAGAGGCGTAAACCACGATTTGCTGGTGAATTTACAGGAGTCATTAGATTGGCGAATTTGTGATTCATTTAGGAAGAAAGGGAATCGGCTTCCGAAACGGCCTTTTCTTAATGAAGATAGCGTCAAGATCAGTGGCTTCCGTGGCATTTTTAATGAAAGTAGTAGGCTGCATAGTTTTCTTTCAATTTCTACGGGCAATGGAAATTGTAAAACAGATGTTCGTGCAGTTTAAGCCAATGCATGAGCAAGAAATTAATGAAAATATATCATTTTCTTTGGGAAACTTCAAAATATTATACGATACAAATTGTGGCTGGTTCGAGCTTATCAGCTTTAGTGGATGTATTATTTTCTCATTTGGAATGAGTATAGCTAGAATGTTGTATGTTCAAGTTAGTGCCTTCAAGGCTTCCATCAGAGATTGTGTATTCGAGGACACACAAGAAGAAGAAGGCGAAGAAGAAGAAGAAGAAGGCGAAGAAGAAGAAGAAGAAGAAGAAGAAGAAAAATTTGTACTCAGTATAACCGCTTCCGGGAAGGTAAATGTCGAGGTCCTTTGCCAAACTGGATACACCACCCCGTAATAAATTGCCCCTACCCATCACCGCACTTGACTTAATACGCAGGTGGGGGGGGGGGGCAATAAGTATAGTATTCTTCCTTCTGATTCGTGTTTCTGACATTTACTTTTTTTATTAAGGTATGTCAAGATAATTAGTGACCGCAAACTGTTCCTTCATATATTCCTTTTAGTTCAGAAGTTAATACATTATCACAACGTATGTCACACTTGTTCAGGTCATAACTTAATTATTTTACGGGCTATTACTTAGCCGAACCAGCGTGCAGAGGATTACATTATCTTTTTCTCCAGAATTTCCAAAATTACTTCCAGAGTGCTGAAAAATGATTTATAATTTTTGACACAGTTTAGAAGGTGTTCATAACGCATTTGATCCTTATCTTCTTTCGTCGCTTGCTAGTGCGAATCAAGTTCTTGCCCTTGTTGCTGGGTGAAAAACAACGGATAACATTAATTACGTCCCTGCTCTGGGCGCCTCCGCCAACTCGAGTTGTAAATTACTCGCGTGCCAAGACGTATTAAAACAAGGCTCATGCAGACTTGGAAATTAGCTTCAGCTTTTCGCTTCACTTACCAGCTCGTAGGTGACATTTAGAGTTTGTATTAGAGATGGGACGAGTCCTGAGCTCTTTGGAATACGAAACCAAATTATGAAAGTTTCTCGAATTTTCCACACATCGAACATTTATATTGTTGTTAATAAAAGAAGAAGACAATTTTATTTAAGGTGGAAACCTATGTAAAACCTGTTATTTTTGTCAGAGGGAATTAATTTCAGGTTTTACTGAACTTAAGTTTTACTGAACTTAAGACAAATTATATCTTATATCCAAATGTAAATGAAAAATACTTTGTTATGTTAAGGTACGTATTTCGTTAGTGTTATTTATATTAAAGTATCCAAATGTAAAGCATTTGGAGCTTTGAAGTGGGCAAAGTAGAAAATATCTTAAAGGTATGCTATCTGAAGCATTCGAATATAAAAAAAACTAGCCAAGAATCATGTTTTCGAATCCCAAATCTTTTAGGCTGTCATGAAACCGAATACTCAAATTTTAAACCCTCGCTTATTTGTGTACGAGGATCCGAAATGCTCGTGCGTTTTTGTATGCAAAGAGAGAAAATACTGTATCAAAGTATAGTTAGGCCCAGAATAGATGTAAAATTATTGACAATGCTAAGAAACAATTTTGGGAACAACGATAGTTTTGTTTTGCTGACAAATATGATTATCAATATGCGACATGATCAATCAATATCTGACATCTGCCCAATTTACGACAATTATGATTTGTGGGATCAGTATAGCAATTCAATGGCTTAATGTTCTCGTGTCGAAAATGTGCATTCTAGATTATTCCTAGTTTTATTTTTCTAAAACGAATACACTTTTTCAGATAGACTTTGGAAAGGTGGAGCTAAATATTTATTTCCAGTAGCATGCTAAATTATCTGTCGTTGCTAAATTATCCATCGCACACACTGGATATTTTTTGTTCAATGAAAATATTATTGCGCCGGCGGTATATACGGTGATGTGTGGGAGGGGAGCGGGAGGAACGGGAAGGAGCGGGGAAGAGCTGGAGTGAGCACGACGGGCAGAGGGAAGCGGAGAAGGCCGAGCGGGGCAGTGAAAGCGTAGTGGAGCGTGAGATTTAGAGTTGAGGAGGGCGAGGGCAGAGTGGAGTAGAGTGGAATGAAGTGGAACGAGCGGGAGGGATAGGTTGGGACGGAGCGGGAAGAAGCTTAGTTGAGGGGCTCGGAGCGGAGCGGGTCGGAACGGAGCGGGTCGGAGCGGAGCGGGTCGGAGCGGAGCGGGGGGGGCGGAGCGGAGCGGGGGGGGCGGAGCGGAGCGGGGGGGCGGAGCGGAGCGGGGGGGGCGGAGCGGAGCGGGGGGGGCGGAGCGGAGCGGGGGGGGCGGAGCGGGGGGGTGGAGCGGGGGGGGCGAGCGGAGCGGGGGGCGGAGCGGAGCGGGGGGCGGAGCGGAGCGGGGGGCGGAGCGGAGCGGGGGGCGGAGCGGAGCGGGGGGGGCGGAGCGGAGTGGGTCTACCTGAGTGGGACTGGCGGAGCGGTGCTGGACAGCGGGGCGGGCAGAGCGGAGCGGCCGACACCTTCGCCTTGGCTCCCGCGCACCGCCTCGCCTTGGCCTCCGCCGTACGCTGCGCTGCAGCGAGGGGCGGCCACGCCCAGCTCGAACCCGGCTCCGCTGGTTCCGAACTCCGCCCCCAGCGCCGCAACGAGCAGCGCGCTCCAACCAAAGGTCGAAGGGCTATTGCGGCCACGCGCTTTTCTGCAGTGTTGCGGTCACTGTTCACTTCGTACGTTTAAAGAGCGTATCTGCGAGAGACACGGTATTTTTCACGTAGGAAATTTGTGATACTGCCAACATTCGATTTTTTAAATTTTCTTCTTGTTGGACCGTGAGGTCTGTCAAGGGCTTGAATACAATAGTCATTAGCCAACATTCGAAGTATCCACATTTTTGCCGTGTTAGAAAATTCTCGTCTGCTGTTTCAAATAATCTTTTTTATTTTTTCGCATACTACCTTCGTGATATAGATAAAATATTGTAAGGCTGCAGCAAAACCGGCGATTTTTCGACAGAAAAACTATTGTGGGGCCCTGCAACAAAAAATCTGGATAATTCTTGCTCCTGTATATATTACATAACTTCCTTTAATACGTTGTGCAGTCAGAATTCATGTTTTGTGGGTCTTTGTTAGCTAAAAATTGGTTTTCGTCAAAAAGTCTGTCCGTCTATTTGTGATCATCGCTAGCGTCTGATCGGTTTAGACGAATTTCTCAAAAACAACATTCAGCGATCGATTTGGCCGAAATAGGATATTATGGCTTTTTGACTGGATGGATATTTTGACATTTGGGGATACTTTACATGAATATCCAGCGACATTTTCATATTTTTCTAAAAAAAGCAGTTAAAGCACGGCCTAGCGTAAAGCAATCGACAACAATATTGATTTTCCTTGCATAAGTAAATGCTCAAAATAATGCGAAACTCGTACTCCGCATGAGCAGAAGATCGACTGCTGTAACGCTACATCGTGCTTAAACTTCCTAAGATGTCAACTTTTTCTGTAAGTTTTTTTCCTCAGGAAGAGCAAAGTACGTTTATATAAACGGCGCAGGTTTCAATTTTCTTGAAATATCTAACTTTTTGAAAATTGAAAAAATGAAAATTTTTCGGCGTCTCTCTACAACTATAATATTGAAGACAGATATTTTTGTTAATGAAATATGTTCTTCACAGACAAATCTTTAAATAAGCTCATCTACAATTTTTAGAAAATATATGTGTTTTTGCGTAATTTTGCGTGAAATATAGGCAATTTTTAAAACATTCTCATAAACGACTCCAGATTCTTTCTTTAATTTCTTTCTTAGCATAGAGCAAGGGACGCTTAAAATTGCACAATTTTCGATTTTGGTAAACTCGAAAATTACCTGCGCCTGCGGAAACAGGCAACTTCCCCTGACACCGCTCTGTCTTCCTCTCCAAATTCACAGGGAGGTACACGCACAAGCTGAAGTGGCACGAGGCAATGAGTAATGGATTCATACGAAATATGTTTGCCATAGTTTTTTCTATAGAATTTTCTATAGAATCCAAAATTGTGTTACATTTATATTCACTTCTTATTACTATTTGATATTTAGTTTCTTAGTAAACTCTTCTTATATAAACATCTTTGCTAACTGACAGGAATATGTTTGAATAGCGAATGGAGGTTCAAAGGGTGCTCAAAATATTACGGAGAATGATTTCTTCGTACGAAAATATACCTGCCTAATGATTCGTATCAAACAACTGAGATTTAAATGATGCTTATATAGTTTACTACTTATTACTTTATTCATAGTGTTTTCTTCTAAATTCTACCTAAATGTTTTATTAAAGCGTCTCTTTATTTGTTGTAAATATAATTAATTAAACAAATCTCTATGAACTAACACTTTTACGGGAGGACTGCGCAAGCATTATAAAAATGCATAATTCAGTGATTTGACACACACACAAATTATTCACAAAAATAGGCCAGGAATGATGCATCTCATTGATACGGAGTAATAAAGACCTTTTCAGACATTTGCTCAGGAAGACTTCTTAGACATTACCGAAGGTGCGTAAGCTTAAGGCAGTTCAGAGACTTCAGACTGACCTTAGGACTTGGCGTCCGTGACAATGGGCTCAGTCGATTATTACGATTAAAAAATTCACTTTTTTTTGCACGTTTGCGAAATGTAACCCGACAGATTTAGCTTTTTATTTCCTATAATATGTAATAACATATACCTTTCCTATTAATCTGCGTGAAAACGCGAGTTTATGCCCTTTTCGAAGAAAAAGCCGCAAAAAGAATGAGATGGTTTTGATAGTAACTTCAACCATGTCGATCTTTGATAGGCAAAGGCCAAAAATGTCTTTATTAATACTGAATATATTATTAACCATCCCAATCAGGATCTCCTATTAATAATTGCATTTATGTTGGTAGCAACCAGGTAACTGGTAAACAAGTAAAGGGGACAACATTTCCAGTATCTTTTATGATTGCGGTGAGAACCCAATTTGCATTTTCATTTGTTACAAGCTGCAGTTCTGCTGCAAACATAATTTCTATTGCTAGCACTCTCATAAGCCACTGGTGCAATTGCGGAGAGACTTTCCTGGAGCACTGTAGGAAAAATGTGAAAGGCGTTTGTTCTTTATACATTTTAATTGTAATTATTATGTATGAAAGATTCTAAATATTCGAGATAAGAAGAATTCGGCGATTTCGATGATTCGGATTTTGATTCGTTTGATAATTTCGTGTTACCGGGCATGTCAATAGATGTGGTAATTATTCCCGTAAGTGTAGTGCATTTTATCATGCGTCATGGTGGTGGTGGTGGGAGTGATGGTCTTGCCCCATTGGATAGCGAAATCTGGTGCCGACCTACAACGTGCGCATGCGGGTTCTTCCCATCTAAGTGTCTCCCACCATCGGGTCTCTAACCCAGACGGGTCGAGCTCTAAACTTCTAACTGGTCTCTTGACCTGTGTGGCATGTCAGTGTAAGTGTATAAGCCAAGGAAGAGGAAAGGAAAGATCGTGTGCAGTCAGTGGCTCATTTGTTAGGGTATTGCTCTGGTATTAATCTGGTATTGATCGGACAAACTCCAGAAAACTACCGATCAGAGCAACCGGACACTGGAAATTATCTTCCAGACAGTGGCTGAATTCGACCCAGCCATCCAGCTAGTGTTGAAAATCGCCATTGTCGCGTCACGAACCAAGTATCTCTCGAGCGGAGACACTGCAGTGGCATAATTTGATGTCCTGAGCCACCTCGGCCAGTATTTGTAATCGAGAATATGTATGATTTGGACTTCGTCAAATTTTCGAATTTACCCTACCTTTCAGTAAAGACCTTGATTCCCTTCCGATCCAGAGGCGGAACAACGTGGGTGTCGTGTCCATACTACCGTTCATTACATGCACGTCTCGCGGGCCGCCTTGAGTTGTCCTTGGGATCCTTATTGTGAGTCTTCGCCCGTGCAAAATGCCGCAGAAGGTGACGCGTCCCAGAGTCATTGTCATGTTAAACACGCCGCCACTGTGTCTCTTGTGAGCGCCGCTAATATTCGAAAATGATGCGTGCCTCGTGCGTGGAGCGCTGGCCGCCGAAAAAAGTTGTTGGATGTGATACGAACGCTGTGTTCCGCCAACGTCCCGCCCCTTTCCTTGCTTTTCTTTTCCCGGACCTCCGCATGTGGAATGAAAGGTTGTCGCGCGGTCGGACCACACCTGTTGGTGGAGCCGTTAACGGCGCTTGTGCGTCTCCCGTCGGCAGGGGGCGGAACTGGACTTCCCGCCTTTTGGACCTTTCTCGAGTTTTCCACCCGCTACGATAGTTCCGCGGCAACATTATTTACTCTGCAGCATCGTTCATTGGGAGGTCCCAGTGTTCGAGTTCAGGTGGTAGGGATTTCCGACACCAGCTACATTTGAAAGTGGGACGATTTCGACCACGGTCTCGAGAAGAAGCCTAGTGGTCGGTGGTTCTCTGATTAATATCAGGTGAAAATGCCGGCGCAGTGCTCTAAAGAACGGGCTATGGGCCGTGCGCGACTCTCCCTTTCTCCCCTTAACCCTTCCTTCCCCTCCCCCTTCTTCGAGAGCCAGAACCCTTCTCTCCCCTCCAACTCATACTTACAAGCACCACCATACTACACATGTCGGAATATCAGTCGGGAGCTTAGGGTTTGTCCCGGCTGGCACCGTGTCCCACTTGGGGAGGTAGCTAGGGGAGAACTCACAAGCCGACGTGTACGTCGTCGCTGAATCTCACATTTCAGCCGTGAAGAATCACTGCCATCTCAAGGAATATAACATTAAATACACTTACGGTACTAATTACCTCAAATATTGACGCGCACGAAATGAATATTCGCCCACTTTACCCCAATTTTCCATTAAGCTCTCCAGAAAGTGCTTCGCTGGATTTAAAACAGTTAAGAATTCTTTGAACTGTTTCTCTTTTGTATTACCTTTTCCTCAGTTTCTAATAATATTTTACCTTCCAATGTCTCATGAATATCACACTAGCTTACCATGTGAAATGATTGTAGCTACCAGGGAACATGTTACAATCTCTGTAACTTGGATGCAAAGGAAGCTACTGAAGATAAGAAGCGATCCGTAAAATAGCAATCGTTCTGTGTAAGATACGAAGTCACAGAGCCGATTGGGTCTTAGGCACTTTCTGGCTGGGTTAGCGAAGCAATAGTAAACTGACTTTCTTCAAACGGATTTGAGACTCGCGGGGGTGAATTTTCGACATTAGCTACACGAGAGGTTAATCTCTGATTCTCTCTAGTGTATGTTCAGTCTGGTTCCAACCAATCTTTGGGCTGATGGATATTGACAAACATACCTATATCTTTCCTTTTTTCTTCTTACTTTCTCAGTTCATTCGAATTTGTGATTTCACATTAACGTGGACATCTTTTTATATTGGGGAGGATGGACCAGGTCTGTCCATCTGATGCGAGATGCGTCTGATGCGAGATCTGTCCATCAACCGGCTCTAGGACAAAACAAGGACGAATCGCGGGCTATTAGTGATATGTTGTGTAAAGTACCACTTTAGCACCCGACTCAAATTAATTACCAACTCATATTGCTAAACCAGCACGTATTTTCTTCCCCTATATTTTCACGCAAAATTACACGAAAAGTACTCAAATTTTCGAAAAATTGTATGTGCCCTTATTCTATCTTTATGGAATAGATTTCATTAAGGCAAAATATCAATATTTAATATTTTAGTTGTAGGAAGTTGTAAGCATTTTTCGAAAAATTAGGGTTTTCAACGAACATGAAATCTGCATCATTCTCTTAACGTCCTTTACACTATCCAACAACAAAATTAATAAAAAACGACGGAGGATTTTTTTGAAAATTTGGAAAATGTCTCAGGGGCATTATGTAAAGTACCCCTGAAAATTGAAATATTGGTTTAAAATTCAAGGGACCGCGATATCAGCCAGATCGATAGGGAAATATCAATTTTGGGGAAAATCAACTGAACGGTTTAGCCCCTAGCGTTGTTCACAATCAGACAAACGTTTTGCCGTCATTCAATTCTCGGTATCAAGGGCCCACAAAACTTGGAATCTGGCTACACTATGTGATAGAGGATTAATTTTTCTAAATTTAGCAACTGGATTTTTCCACATTTTCGTTACCACGGCCGTGTAATAAGAGTGTTTCTGCCGAAAATTCGCCGTGTTTTCGCGCAGCATTACATAACCTTCTCTCTACTCCATAGAGAGAAAGTAAAAACTACGGAAATTACCTTCAAGAGCAGCATAAATCTGAGAGTCCTTATCCGAGACGTGGCACCTTCCGATTGTTCTATTTAGCCGGTAACGAAATCCGCCACTGTTGGGAGTTGAATGTAGAGCCAGAATAGTTTTAGAGAACTTCAGCGGACGTCCAACTACGTACGCTAATTTGTAAGATGCCCGGTAACACTAATTAAAAATTTAGTTACAAGTGATTTTACAATCAAATGTTCATCATACATAAATATAAACTATTCAATTTCTCACTTTTCTCCAATAGTAAAATGTTTGTTCGAATCCGTTTTGTTTTGTAATAAAACGATTTGTGACCAATGAGACGTATTTCAAGTCTCGTAAATACTATCGAGTCACTAACACGGTACAATCATGACAAAGCAAGTTGTAATTCTGACAAATCAAAGCAATTTGAAACTATAAATACATATAAACACATTTGAAAAGAGAAGGCTTCCACGTCCTCTATTTAGAATTTCAGAAAAAATACATAGGAAATATTAAAAATAATCTACGAAAAATATGATGAACGAGTAAAATACATTACTATTTGAAATTAACAAGTGCACATTCAATGTTTTAATAAATATTATTAAATATTTTAATAATAATGATAATGATGATGATGATGATAATAATAATAATAATAATAATAATAATAATAATAATAATAATAATAATAATAATAAATAATAATAAGACTAAAGTTGGACAGCAATGCTAGAGGTAAAATTTCCCAATTCGTTATCCATGGATCATACGTTTCTCACCGCGTTGGCGGAACGGGACTTCCCCCGTCTTACCCTTCCTAGAATTTTCCATTAAGCTGTCGTCGAGAATACATCACCTTCGAGTGCTTTGCTATCATTTCGCGAGTTCTGCGAATCTTTTCCCGGTCACTGACAGCGTGGAAGAGTGTCCAGGGAATGTCGGAGTGATTTAGCGAGTGTCCGCCGGGAGCACTTAGCGTCAACCGCAGCTGACGCGCGGAGGTCGTCGCTGACGAAATACCTGGAATCGAGATTTGCAGGAAATTCCCGATCTTTTTCGCCCGAGGAGGAATGAAATATAATTAGACACACTACTGCAGTTAATCTCCAAAGATTCGAAACAGACAACTGAGCCAAGTTATTAGATAACAGTAGGGAACAGGGTTTTTACCTCCAGGAAGAGTGCGTAACATATGCAATTTTATACGTAGATTACGAAGAGCACAATAAAAAACGTCATATCACGTCGCAGTTTTTAAATATACCATATCTTTATACCGTATCGTACCGTATTTTGCTATTAATACAAATACATTTAAATTGCTCTTGTGAGATACGTAGAATCAATACGCATAGAAACTATTTTTTTTTCCAAATTGTTAATTTCATCTATGAAATAATTACAAGTGTTGTCATTGCCAAAAATAATGTTTATTTTAAAAGCAGCTTTCGATGATGAACTAGTGGTGCTACAACAGCACATACTTTCCGCGTTATTGGAATCATTTACGTAGTATTGGAAATTTCACGTTCTGCGCTACTGACATCTTAGCTATTATTTGAAAACGTCCAATTCAACCAAGAAGCGGACAACTCACTGTTTCCATCTCAGTGTTGTCAAAACTATGTGAATTCTACAACTGCATAAAATACAATACGAAAGTTTTATGCTCTTGTATTGGAAAAAGAAGCTTGATACTCCGGACGATGTAGAAAAGCATTTCATAGGGCCATGATTAGAGAAGAGTATTCTAAAACCATGCAACAAATACTCTACTCATTACAAATGGTACAGCATTTGGTGCAAAAACTAAATATTTTCATGCAAATATCAACATAAATTTGGCAATTATAACTTTTCGTACAGCCTTATCAAGTATTTTTTTGTTTTTGGTTTTGTTTGTTATTTTTTTAAGTTCTAGGCCTCAAGAAAATGTGCGCAGATAATCTCCTCCCATTCGTCATATACAGTTTTACCGTTTTTGACCAAATAAATAAAAAATATAAAATAAGTCACAACAATGACGTAATTCACAGAAATTCGCGAGCGCGAAACGGAATTCCATTATTGAATACCCTGCGTTGTTGATATTCCCTGAGCGTCCAATGTTAAGAATGATGTACTGTCTCTTATGATGACAGTGATGCCTGACGTGGCGCTTTTCTGTTGTACTGTACGAATCGAAAAAGTTATTCGCTCGATGATGACGATGAATCCCGCAAATGGACGGAACGCTAGTTAATCATTCAAGTAGTTTGTCTCGAATCTTTTCAATTTATGAAAGCGTATTTATTCCCTTTCCTCAAATCTAAAACTTTTTTTATGAGACTCCGATGAGCAGGAAACGTTTCTGTAAGCTCCTCGCGTCTTTATCAGGATATCTGATATAGACTGATATAGACGGAAATATCTTCGAAATGTCAGACCCCTGAACTTCATGCACTGAAAAAGTGAAATTAAACGTCCAAACCTGCACTTAAAATTGGCAATATATGCCCTTCAAAAGCCAATATACGAGGTTAAAACTCAGAATATGCGTTAAACAAAAATATAGTGAGCAACAGATAACATTTATTTATACAGGTGTCCCACCAACTATGGACCACCCCTATAACTTTTAAATGGTTCAGGATATCCAAATGCAGTTTTGCTTAATAATACAGAATCATGGGGCAGTAACATGCCTTAGAGAAATTATTTATAATATTTTAGTTTTCGAGAAATTTAATCATCTTTGATTTTTTAAATGGAACTATATATGTTTCTCACCAGCAATGGATAGATCATGAAAAGAGGAATAAAATAATGTATCCTATGCTAGTATTTTGATAGTAATTTGCGTTTTAAAATTAGACTTTATGAAACGTGATTTAGAATGAACGGACAATATTTCATGCAGCACTTGCTACAGTCGCCTTCGGGGAAAATGGCCTTCGCGGCGTCAAGACTGTTGCGTGGAGAGAGAAGACTGAAAGGGGTGGCAATGAGGAATAACAGGCTAACTACGGCAATCCAGGGTCTTAACACAAAAGTCACATTAAAAATTACCAATTTTAACGATCAGAATGAGAGATTTTTTCCATTGATTTATCTGCATTTAACTGTCTTCTTTAGCAATAAATATCATTTTCAAACTTGAGAAGAATGCAACAACCGTCTCTTCGTTGATAAATTTCATTTTTAATTAAAATGATCATTCGTCCACTTCGCAATCATACCTCTACTGCTCTTCATAAATGAAAAAGAAAACAGTACACTTCCGTCTTTTGCCGTGGATTTTTAAAGTTTGAGGCAGCACATGTCATGAAGTGAGAAACTCTGCAATCAATATTAGCAGTCGAGACTACAGATGTACATTTGTGTTAAAGTTTACTAAATTGACACTGATAGTCTGTTAAGTGTGTTTCAAAATTTTAATTTATTTGTTCTTTTGGTACGTGTTTAAATAAGACGTTTATGAAGAGTAAATGCAAAGAGAAAACGTCTATCTCTCTACTATTTGATAAATTAATCAAGATATTACAATAAAAATTTTAAAGAATTCATTCCCTTCCCTTGTTTTAAAATGATAGCTGGTTTCTGCCATAACACATCTCAAATCGATTCTTGTAAGTTTGAAAAAGACTTATTATTATCGTCCTGCACAAATTATTTTTATTTTGTTCTTTTCGCTCAACGTTGCTTTGGAATTTCATTAGAAGAAAAGTTGAATTCAGATGAACAAATGGAAAAAATATCTCTCTGATCGGTAATATTGATGTTTGTTCATATGATCTTCAAGTAAAGACCATGAATTGCTGTAGTTACGCCTCTATCCACCTCGGCCACCCCTCTCACACTCCTTGTCTCCACGAAACGCCGCGACGCCGCGAAGGTCTTTCACCAACCGTTAATCAACGGCGACTGTTGCAAGCGCTGCTACACGAAATATTGTCCGTTTCATTCTAAATCACATATTAGAAAGTCTAAATTTATACGCAAATTACAATCAAAATACTAGCATATGATACATCATGTTATTCCTCTTTTCCGGATCTATCCATTGCTGGTGAGAAAAATATAGTTTCATTTACAAAATCAAAGATGATTAAATTTCTCGAAAACTAAAAGTATTATAGACACTTTTTTTACGGCATGTTACTTGCCCCATGATTCTGCATTATTCAGCGAAAACTGCATTTCGATATCCTGAACCGTTTAGAAGTTATGGGGGAGGTCCATAGTTGGTGGGACACTCTGTATAATTCTTCATTTTACACTGTGCTACAATATGCGTGTAATAAAAAATATATTTCAAACTTAATTACCAAAAACGTTATAATGCAAGAGAACCAATATCATTGTTACAAGACGCCGAGAGATTTAGACCATTTTACTAAATTCATGCGCACGAATAAAGTTACCGAAAGTAAATCGTTTCAAGCGAAAACAATATTAGAAGACCATCGGAAATATTATGTTGATATTGCAGCATTAGTATGGCTTAATTCAGTTTTCTTTTGAAAGAGAAATACACGAAAATATCTGACTTCGACCCACTTCTACGCAAAAACCAGAAAGATAAGCCCTTTAAAAAGCCGCATAAATAAAAATACGCAGTTACTGAAAAAAATCTCATAAATATGCAATTACGCAAAATAAAAACGGGCGACTTTTGTTTCATGTTTGGTGACAGGTAAAGTTGTATATATTTCCTTTCAATATGCGCAATCAGTAAAAATATGATATTGCGTGAAGTTCCGCAATCTAGTCGCAAGAAATCAGGAAGAAATTAATTTTAAAATGCACCTGTTTCAATAATATCAAAAATCAAGCCAACTACATTGCAGTTACCAAAACCACAAGCCTCTTTTTCCTTTTCAACAGTAGGAGAAATAAAGAGTTTGATTACCGTATTTAAAATAGTATTTTAAAATTCCTGCTGATGACAAAATAAGTCGGGCCCACGAGAACAAACGGATTTGATTTACTCCGAAACCAAGCTGAATTGTGCCGGGAGAGCAGACATTGCGAATCCAGTTCCAAACTATTCACTTCATTACATTAGTTATAAACATTAATAACCATTTGTTTCCTCACTATGGAGCACTTCACCACTTGCCCTTTACGGTTTGTGAATCACACATTCTAAATTAAGTTTGCAAAGAAAAGAATTTCAATTTAAAAATGTGTAAATTAATAAATTTACGACAATCTAAAAACCAAAATGAAGAAAGGTAAACGAAATTACAGTGAACTTCGACGTGTTTAAAACTATAAATCTAAAAAATTAACGCAACTAAACACAGGCGAATAAACACAATAGGAACAAGAACATTCCGAGCACAGTATAATATGGCAACCGAAGCACGTGGCACCGCAGCTTTGGCTGACCCAACAGACGAACGTATCCCTTGCTACAAAAATTAATAAATCCTAAAGATATTCACCAAGATTTGTGTAAATAAATAATGTATTCGAGGTATTATTTTACTAATGAAAATTGTTGTTGCGAAAAATTATGTTAATGAAGATTAAAACAGTTTTGAAATCTAAAAACGGGGGGCAAAGCCCATAAGGCCCTTGTACTTCATTCTTATCCTCGGACGCGTTATATCAATTTTTATTTCAAATATTTCCAAATAAATAATTTCTAAACGATTAATGCGTTAAATGTATAAGAAAGGTCGAATGTAGAAACGAACAAAGAAATAATATACAAAATTGCAAATTCTAATTTAGGACGCCATAAACTCTCTGAAGCGTAGCAAATTTGTAGAAGGTTATTATGTTTGTCACGAAATTATAGAACAAACTACATTTCATTGAAAGAATGTATTTTCAACACTTGTACTAGTTGTAAGAAGACGCCAAAAACGAAGCGCAGTCGATTCCGAGCGGGCTATTATGTTTGTCAGGAAATTACAGAAAACCTACTCATATTTTCAAAAATTCAGCATGGCCTTATTTGAAGATGTGTTTTGATATAGCACATTTCATTAAGAAAAACAAGTGTATCTTCACAATTGTAGTGTAGCAGTAACTTGTAAACAATCAGTTTTTCGTGAAAATCTGATTTGACGGACATGTTATTTGCGTGTATACTCCTCAGTTGTCTTCCTTGTGCATTGTAAAACAGACATCGGAGTGATGAGATTGCGGTATAAACTTGTGTCATAGCGTTAAAAAGATAGTGTAAAAGTCAAATATGTTCTGTAATATGAATTTGTTACATATATGAAACATTTATGGTTAACCCACATTTTGCACCTTTTGCATTAATTTGCAAATTTATTTCTTCAATAGATAGAGGTATTCTAAATGAAACATATAAGCAAGATTTTTCATTCCTGATTGCTAGATGTCTATTTAGCCGAGATCGCTAACACACAGAACCCTCCTGGTCAGGGCGTATTGATGACGACGTTTCGAATCTTCATCTAAAACCGTGCTTAGCTGTATGTAACGCTACTGTTGTAATCAAAACATTCAATGCTTTATGATTATAGCCTTTGCAATAATAGCCTCTCCTATTTGTAGTTGGATTAGTGCATTGGGATCAAAGCAAACACAGCAAAATATTTTAATGAATTAATTCATTTAGTTTTACAAACTTTGAACCTATAATTTATTTGATGCGAAAAATGAATAAGAAAATAGTGATTTAGATTTAGAAAGGTACAATTTTCCTCGATGTAAATCAATGGTGACGACATGAAGTGCTGGTTAAGATACAATCAAAAAATTACAGTATCTGTTTCACATGATTTAACATTTCGTATGATTGCGGTCGCAAAACCACTACTTTGCGATACAAGTGTTAAAAGCTGACAACAGTTGTTTGGAACAAGAGAATTTAGTTCTTGACAGAAGCAATAAATCTGCAGAGTTTTACTTTTAAGTTCTCTTTGTGCATAACGGGTCGTTGACGACCCCGAACAAATACTGATACTTGTCTTTTCAGGTCAATTTTCAAGTAAAGATTTGCCGATTTAGATGACTGCCTCTAATATATGGGGATTTCTTATGGCCGTAAACGTGATCACATGTTCTTATTAATGGAAGAGCTCTTTTTATTTTCACGTAGGGAGTATAGAGAAAGTTATGTAATACGTTATATAATGTTTTGTCTTAATGATATTGTTCTCTTCTGTTATTTAAATATTACCACGAACACTTTTTGGAAATATTATTCGTTTTTGCATAATTTTAAAAGAAATATTGACAATTAATTTTTTTGTCAAAAACGGCCGTACATTTTTTCTCTATTTAAAAAAATCTAGAATAGATCAATGTTTACGTAACAATATTGTATAGGTTCCTTTTTCATTAAAAACTATAAAAATCAGTAGTGAAAAAAAATGAACTTTCATTTTTATCAAGCTGTTCGCATAGAAACAGCCGGATGGTGTAGTATAGTGCGATTTTTATTAAGCTGCCTCTCAAGGCCCGTCTTCACACAAGGAATATATAATATATTTCGAGTCTTTCTCGGTCGTGCCGCTAGATGTTGCATGATCAAGCTGTGCTTGATGCGGTCGCTGTTATGCGACATCTAGCGCCACGACGAAGAAAGACACGAAATGCCGTGATATATTCCATTGTGAAGACGAGCCTTGAGAGGCAGCTGTATAAATCGCACTATAGATAACTATAGATACAGTGGGACTATAGATAACTTAGTTGCACGAGGCTTCTATGATCCTGGACACAGATTCCAGCTCCGGCAAATATTTTTTGAGGGGTTTGGAAACACATTTCCGGGTTAACTAGAATTAGACTTTTACGTAAACCGTTACAAATAAGTCGAGAAAATTGTACTGGTATAGTCCCATAAGTTTCTATTCGTTTATATTACCTGAAATATTGGTTCCTTCAGAAAAAAAGGTTGATTCATCAGGCTTGCTGCCTGTTCAACGTGTTTCAGGCTACAAGATTAAAGAATTTCTACAAGATAATGGTATCAAGGGAGCATTTCAAATTTGAGACTGGGACAAACATAATTATATCCAATAATTTAAAATTGATAATTTTTTAATCGATTGTGTGGACTTGTGTGGATTAATGTGTGGACATACAAGGAAGACATATAGAGGTTAAAAATAAACTATGACCAAAATTACTACTAAGCTTGAAAAGTAATGTTTAACTCACAAACATTATTTTATTCTTCTAAATTTACACGTATTCTATAATATCTGTTCACATAATCACAACATCCTTGTTATATATGCTTCATTACAGGGTTATGGAGCTGATTTCTCCCTTAAATCCGCCATGTGTAAATTCCATGATCTTCACTACTCTGTGTCACATGTTCGGTGCCTGCCAAACAGTTCTATTTCTGGGTCATGTCTCTCAATATAGTTCTCATTTAATTTTTTACGTTTTATCGAATTGATATTACGCATTGTGAGTGTGTTTTGGCGTATGTGTGTCTTCAGTATGTAAGTAATCTTCATTAACTACTAATTTTGATTATTTCTTGTTATTGACAGTAAATAGTTACATAATAAACATGCATATTCTTCTTCTAGCATTTGGTGAAAGGTGGCTCTGAGCACCCAAAACGACGTATACTTGCTATGAAGTGAAGTAAACAAATATACAGAGTGGACCACCTAAGTGGGCCCCAGCAAATATCTTGAAAACGGTTTGAGGTATCGAGGTGCATTTGAGCCATGTTGTTGCATGTTGCCATGTTGTTGCAAAAAATTTCAGATACGATGTTTATTTCCGAAACTTCTCCCAACGAAATCCTCAGAATAGTCAGTAAACTAAACAATAAATATTCATCTGGTTTAGATGAATTTCCGGATTGTTTATTAAAAACTTGTGCACCTGCCTTTATACACCCGTTAACTCACATTTTCAATGCTTCTTTATGTACAGGAATATTTCCAGATATTTTCAAAACAGCAAAAATTAAGCACTTTTAAAAAAGGGAACAAAAATGATATTCAAAATTACCGGCCCAATTTCTCTTTTGTCAGTTTTCCTCAAAATATTAGAAAGGCTTTTCTACTTACGAATGGAAACTTTTCTCAGGAAAAACAGAGCGTTTTCAGACTCACAACACAGTTTTAGAAAATCAAAATCTACGGACACTGCCATTTTTTCTTTTCTCAAAGATATTGCTTCAATCAATAGACCAAATGAAGTACCCATTGGAATATTCTTAGATCTCTCGAAAGCTTTTGACATTATTGAGCATAAGATCTTGCTCTCAAAATTACCTTCGTATGGAATTCGTGGTATTGCCCTAGATTGGGTACCTTCTTACCTTAACATCGGACTCAAAGAGTAGAAATACCATACTGGCAGGAAAGGACATTACATACTTATATTTCCAATTCTTTTGCCAATTGAGCATGGGGTCCCGCAAGGTTCGATCTTAGGTCCTATTCTCTTTCTGTTATATGTAAACGATATGCCCTCGTCTATTAAAAATGGAAGAACGGTTTCTCTTTGCTGATGACACGAATGCTCTTTGCAAAAAAGAAGCAGTAAATAGTACAATTTTCAGAAGTTTCAAATTGGTTTAATAATAACAAATTAATTGTTAACGAAAGAAAAACTGTATCAATGCATTTTTTGCATCTCAAATCGGAAATCGCATGTTCCATTGAAAATGAACAATATGCAATTAGCTGATGTTGAGGCAACAAAATTTTTAGGTCTTTCAATTCAATCAAACTCAAATGGAATGTACATATAACAGAATTAAACACTAAATTAAGTTCATTATGCTACGCATTCAGAATTCTTTTCAAATTCTGTCAACCTTCATGCAGCTCGTTGCGTTTATTTTGCAAATGTGCATTCCCGCCTGATATATGGCATAATATTCTGGGGAAGCTCATCCTGTAGTATTCAGTCCTTCAGATTGCAAAAGAAAATTATTCGAATAATGAAAAAATGCCTTCCACGTGATTCCTGCAAGCCTCTTTTCATTGACACTGGGAATCTTACCATTGCCTTGTCTATTTATTTACGAATCTGTAATATTTGTCAAAAATGACCTACTTAACGGAGGGAACATATTTTTCGTGCAATATTGATATTTATAATTACAACACACGCCGTAGAAATCACGTGCATCAAGTGTCAGTATCAACAGCTCAGTACAAAAAATCAACATACAATACATGTACGTTACTTTACAACGCATTGCCAGATGACATAAAACAATTAAAATCGGTACACAAATTTAAGTTAAAAGTAAAATCTTTTCAGCTGCAAAACTGTTTCTATACAATTAGAGACTATACTGATCGTGAAAAAGAAAAATAATGTTTAATGTAACAAAAAAAAGATATATAATGAATTAGTTTACGTTTGTAAACTAAATGTACATTTTATACATTTTCAGAAAATATTTAAAACGCCTGTAACAAGTAATGTACTTCAGTTTCCGGGTCAATGACTCCCATCTCGATCAGGTTTTTGTCCAGTTTCCCTGATCCATAGAGCAAATGCTGAGATGGGCCCTTGTTTTGCTTCTGGACGTAAATGTAGCTTCACTGTGCGCACGTTTTGTTGAGCACTCCTTTTGCTTGTAGTTGATTTACAGTTGAAATTGATTTTCTATAACTCGGGAAAAAACATTTCTCAAATATTTTGATTTTTCTAAAATAATTATTTTCTAAATTCATGTTTTCGTTTTTTTTAAATTCTGGCCCTCAAGAAAATGTGCGCAGATAAATTTCTTTCCCCACACGTCATATACAGTTTTTACTGTTTTTTGACAAATAAATAAATAAATAAAAATAACATATTGGGCATTCTTGTTTGTACCGAATGTAATTGTAGAGATATTGACACAAATTTTGTTTTTTTAAACGGAAGTACATATTTTTCTACGTAATTCTAAAGTTCTTTAAAAATGAAATGCAATGATATAAAAATTGTTAATATTCGAAAAGTATTTTTTACAAAAAAAAGTGAAATTAGGACTTTGTAAGCGCCATGATGCAGACCACAAGGCAGCTGACCTGGCGCGCTGCTTACAAATGCGCATCGTGATCGACGGGAAACACCTAGAGTACATGACCTGAAAATAGTGAATTTCTTGCGCGCTGGCATTTTTCGAAATGCGTTTAATATAAGTATGTAATTTTGAATATTGGTATCGTTATTATTTTTCAATTTCTCATCTTGTTTTATTTTGTTCTTTCCGAATACCTTCATTAATGTTTTCTTCTGTTTTGAATTATTTTAACATGCAACTTAGCAACAAAATTGTTACAAAATTATTAAATAAAGGGAAATAAATGCACTGTGATTTCTCCCCGGTGTACACGTGCTTTTTCTTTTTTCCTGTAATACGATAGGCTCCCCAAATGTAAATTTAATAAAGGATTTTAGATACACATCTCCGCTGAAATCAATGTGATTTCAAACACCCCTCCTTCTTTGCACATGTAGAAATCGTGAAAGTCCAAACCGAGGTCATGAGCATAACCAGTAAGAGCATAGGAAGTCCTGCAATCGGCGGACTTTCAAGTTTTTTACAGAAAAGTTTATTTATTTAATTACCCACAAGAGATTTGTCGTGTTGCGGTACGATGGATTTTCCGACAAGATGCGTGCTCTAAGATGTCAACAAGATCAGCTGTCCTTGCGCGCTGCGGAATGGCGTTTATCAAGTCCTAATTTCACTGTTTTCGTAAAAAATACTTTTCGAATATTAACAATATTTATATCATTGCATTTCATTTTTAAAGAACTTTAGAATGATGTAGAAAAAATATATACTTCTATTTAAGAAAACAAAGTTGTGTCAATATCTTAATAACTCGAGGATCAATACCGTACAAACAAGAAAACAAAATATGTTATTTGCCCCATCAAATGTAACAACATGGCGCAAATAGCACCTCGATACCCCAAACTGTTTTCAAAGATATTTGATGTGGCCAACTTAGGTGGTCCACCGTGTATACTTAGAATTGTTTTTGTTTCAACCCTACAATACCTAATACTCCCCTTTATAGAGTTATATTAGTCGTCAGTTTACGCCGTTTACAATGAAAGTTTCAATTCAATTCATGTATCAGCATATTTAGAAATTTGAGAATATTGTGTCGAAACGTACTTCACGCTCATTTGCCGCGCCACCTGTGCTTACGTAAGCCACGTATGTTGGCTGGTTTGTTATGTGTTAATTGCTGAAAGCTGTAATTTAATGCGAGTGAATACGACCTTTCACGGTCGATTTACCCGGAAAACAATTTGCCGAGTGGCGGTCAAGCAACATCGCGTAAATTTTAAGCGGCCTCGAGATAATGGAAGCCCAGACACCAACTTAATTTCAAGTTATTTAGAAACATGTAATCATAACAATAAAGTAGTGTATTGATCCTCGTGAACGAATGAGAGACTTATTCACACTTTGTTGTTGTTAGCGCCTCAAGGTAGGAGCAGAAAATAAAAATAAAACTCTTTCCCAATAACCTAGTTTGTTAAGCCTGCTATTGATGATCACAACAAATTCCGATGTTTTTTGACATTTTGCAACAGAGCTTGGGAAAGGATCCTTATAAATATGTTAATTTTAAATCCACTTGAAAACATAGAGACGTTTCAGCTTATTCTGCAGTCTTTACCATCATTCATTATGGCTGTTTTTTTGCCCTTTTCACCTAAAAAATTGCATCTTTATACTGGGGTGAATTCAATGAATACACACTGACTATATTTCTACAAAAAGTTTTGAAAAATACACCTTGTTTTATAAAGATATTAGCAAAGTGTACTTGTCAATTGAAACAAGGACAAAATGTGAACATTTGGCAAAACTGAGTTCCACTGTTTTTACTTGGAATTTTATTTCCAGAAAAAACGCGGTCATACAATACGCTCTAACCTGAAGTATTAGCTGAGTTAAAGACAGTAATGTAAACGTAAATTTTGTGCTATACTTTTTCATTTATATTGGAAAAGAGTGAAGTGGGCGTGTCACGTTTTGAATGTGTGCACCTTCGCAACCTTGAATTCAATGTGCGAAATTACATTTTATCTGTTAGGCCCGGCACACGTGTTACGATATACCTGTCATGCAAACCTGTACAGGTAAACCGGAAAGGTATATCTATGCAGGCTAGAGCACGCACACGCTACGGTAAACCGGAACATTTTAACTCAGTCGAGTGATGGCGAGCAAACAAGAAGACGACGCGGTCGCGTTTGTCGTGGCCATGCAGTCCAAAAAGAAACGAAAACGCAAAGCCTGGTGTAAAGATTGGCTTACAAAGAGAAATGAATGCATTCATACAAGATAAATAAAGGAGTTAAGTTCAGATCCTACTGATTACCGTAATTATTTGCGAGTGAATGAAGAAGTCTACCAAAAACTGTCGTCACTTGTAACTTCTCTGTACAATGGGAATATAACTTCTGCTGCTATACAGCTTAGAGTTCACTCCTACTTCATGAATGAAAGCAAAGTATCATGGCAAGACGATCGGGTTCTTCGAAACAAACATTTTGCATTAATTAGCAAAACGTGTGGACTCAACTATAACTCTTAAGTTTAGTCACAAATATTTCATAAGCTGTATCTCTCTGTTCACGGTCATGGTACTGTTTACGTTTCACCCACGACAGACAAGGTTTTAAACTATGTATTTCCATGAACTCTTCTACCTCCTTCTTCCATCCCCTTCCTTCAAATTCTGTCCCTGAATTATATATTGCCTCTGTTACAATTATTCGTAATATTCTATGTGAGACACACTTTATTGTCATGCTGTCGGTACATAATTATTGTAACACATTAAAAAAATAAAATAATTGTAGGTAAGAGAAGAATTATGTTCATAAAATTTTATATTTTACTAGTAAATATTTATTGAACACAATATTTGTATTGAGAAAAAACACTTTGTCTTTGTCGGCGTAATTAAAAATTCTGTTCACGATAAAGCCGTTCGGCTAAATTAAATTGGCTGAGTTGTGACATTTTTGTTGTGAACCGACGATAAATTATGCGTTATTGCATCGAACCATGAGAAAAAGTGACTTCCCTCCTCCCATATGGAAAATCTAGATCTGCCCGTGTTTATACGTAACTACATAACGTACTATTTTTTGAAACTCTTGTTTTAATACCATTTCGTGCATTTCCTCTTAAGGTGGTTCCCAACAATGTACGCCTTGGTGCACTGGGCAGCTGAGCGTAATCGTGTCGAACAGAGCAGGTTGTCCGCGGAGAGGCAATCTCTTTGGCAGCCGCGACCGACGCGACGCGACGCACGGGCGCGCGCGCGGCCCCACCCACCGGGGACCGGCCGAGCGGCGGGCGAGCGGCCCGGGCGATGCGTGTTCGCGGGAAGCGATCAAGGAAAACCACCGCGACGCCCCCACTCGCCGCTTATCTGATGGCGGCGCCACCGGACACGGACGCCCCCTTCGGCCCGCGGAGGGGCGCGACCGCCCGAACGCCCGCTCGCCCGCTCGCCCGCTCGCCTGCTCGCCCGGTCGTCCGCCCTTAAACCTGCTGCGATGACTCAGAGGCAACGTTGATCTTGCTGCATCGTTGACCGGGAGGTCAATTCAATTCAATTCAATTCAATTTTATTTGTTTCCAGGGTTAACCTATTACAAATTGCTGTGTATAATTACAGCTCTATCGGAAACAATTTCATTACAAATAATCTCTAATAGCGTAAAGTAGTTAGTACAAGATACAATATAAACAATACAACAAATGTATGTAATACAGTAACACAATAACAAAATAATACAATGACATAAAATACTAAATAATTAAGACAATATAATATACAAAAATATATACGGAATAACCTACGTCAAGAAAGACCTGTTGAATTTAGCTTGAACTATTCATTGATAATAAACGCTCGTAATTTCAGAATTGATGAAATAACATTGTATTGTTTTAGATTTTTCAGAGTTAAGTTTAATGAGACAATTTGGAAAAGATAATACATCATTTTGATGGTCCTCTAAGTCCTTAATAAATAAAATACACTCACATAAAATATGTTTCAGGTTTTCATCAGTATTCATATTACATAGCGAGCAGATTGAATCTGAGTGTAATTTGTGCCACATATTTCTAGTATTGATGTCGATTTATTTTTCACTGGACATCCTGATTTGAGCGACTACTCTAGAAATGGAAGTGGGAAGGGCCAAAGTTAGGTATTTCTCAGTTTCTGTAGATTGCAAATCCCTAGTTTCTCGATAGTTGTACTGTATGTTGAATTCATGATTATACGCTTATCGTACAAAACAATTTTACCTACAATTGCTGCAACAATCGAGGGAATACTATTTCTTATTGATTAGGATTTTGTTGTTGCGTAATTAAGTTACGAAAGCCCAAATCATTCATTAATCTGTTCAGAACGGACACTCACTTGTATTTACTAGAATTTGGATATGCATTTCTTGATTCTAAAAGTTTGTAGAAGATTATACGTGGTTATCGACAAGGCTCCATAGATAGCAATTTTGTCCTGTAAGTCAATGATATTTTAATTACTTCTGATTCTGTCTTAGTTGAACTAATCATGTACCCAGGAGTTCTCCTCGATAGTCCTAAAAGACGTTTGTAGAAGTTCATTTGTATCTTATCCAGTTGATTAGTGTATCTTGGACCCCAGATACCTGCAGCGTATAGCACAGTAGATGCTACAATCGAATCGAAAAGTTTCCTATCAGCCTGCCAGCTATCATTTTCCCCTGATATTAATATTTTCCAGACAGAACCCAATGCTGTGTTTCCTTTGGTCAAGGCACTGGCAGCAGCGTAATTGAATAACCCTGACGTTGTGAATTGGATACCTAAATACGTGTATTGCTTGACCTCATTCCACCTGACTTTTGAATTTCATTCCTTTGTTGTTTTTTTTAGATTAACTTCAAGGGATTTTTTCTGACAATATTCGGATAGCGTTGACCGGGAGGTCGTAGAGTGTGAGTCCCGTCGGTGGTGGATTTTTAGCCCAAGGTGCGTAGCTGGGCCGATTGATTGAGTAGTGATTCCGAGCGCGTCATTTGTCATTCATCCCGTGTGTTTCATCGCGGGAGATGGCGGTGATTGTCGCTGGGTGGGGAGATCCCGCACCAACCTACCTCTCGGCTTGCGGGGTTTTCCTCTCAGCCACGGTATCTCCCACCAGCGGAGCGCCGCCCCAGCCGGGACAAGCTCTGAGCTTCCGACTGGTCTCCCGGCAAACGTGGAAGTTTAGTGAATGTAAGTGAATTTGTGTATACGTACGTAAGGGAAAAGGATAGGTCAAGGGAGAAGAAGGAAAGATCGCGCGCGGCCGTTTATTAGAGTACTGATCCGACATTCGCCTGGTGTATATCGAAGATTCCACGGAAAACTATCGATCAGAGTAGCCGGCCACTAGAATTCTCCTCCATACAGCGACTGAATTCGACTTACGTATGTATGTATGTCACCGTCAGGACCCAAACCCTAGGATCTCCCGGTCAGAGGCACTGCAGTGACAGCAATTGATGCCCTGAGGCATGTATAGCGATTAGTTGGGTCGAATTCAACCATTGTTGTCTGAAGGGGAATTTTATGCTCTGATTGTACCAGGCGAATATCGGAGCAATACTTCAACAAACGGGTCTCGGACCGCGCGCAATCTTTCTTTCCTTACCTTTTTTCACTCTTCTCTTCTTGCACACACTTTTGCACTAACGTGTATGCTCTACACTATCACGCATATCGGGAGGCCAGTCGTGAGCTTAGAGCGGTTCCGGTTGCGACGTTGTCTCCCTGGGAGGTGATACCATGAGGGTCGCTTTGGTCTTGGTAAAGGCTCATCGATTACCCTGCCTGTCGCAGAGTGCACCTGGAACATGGTTACGTGAATATTATCTCCCGACAATTGTGCGCATAGCGCAGATCCATTACCGTCGCATCAGCGGGAGCGGGCGTAGTCATTGTAGGATCTCTGTGGTAGCACGTGTTTGCGATTTTTAGTGCAAAATGTATTCGGTGCAAATCCACCATCGTTTGCTTTATACCGGCCTCTCCTTCCGACCTCAACAAAGGCAAATAGCAGCAAAGTACATTTTCAGAAGAAGATTCGAACCGACGACGCTAATTATGAATGCGCCTTGGCCACAAGCTTTCAATGCTGTGGCGATTTCGGCTAAATCGACATCTAACATGCAGAAATTCCAAACCTTGCTTATATGTTTCATTTAGAATGTCTACTTCTATTTAAAAAATAAAACTCGCAAATTAGTACAAAAGAAGGTAATTTACGTTCTCCAGAAATGCACGTTCTCTAATGAGGGCTGTGGGTATTAATGGGTTACAACTAGACCAACCACGAACACATGACCTGACGACGATCAGGAACCAACGGTCTACTTTTGTGACGGTTTTACCCTCCAGGCCATGACCACAGACGCACGCGTTTGCTGGGGTGGACGGGTCAAACGAAAACGGAACTGACACGAATCTCAAGTGCTTTTCGACCCTTACGAAGTCTTGACGAGCGAGTAATCATCTCGAAAGAAAGCTAGAAGCAAACAGGCTCTTCGAGTACACCGACGGAAGCGTGTCGGGATTTCTGCTCAGCATTGAATCACTTCTAAGTTATACCAAACTTCACCGAATAATTAGCAATTAATTAGAAAGCAATTTTGACGACGTTTGGACTCTCCCAAATGTTCTTACTTCTTTGACACCTTTATAGGCATCCTCAGAAAAAATTCCGCTCAAAACTTAGTGGTGAACCACGTTCTCATATTTGGTTGTAACTAAAAAATAATCAAAGGCAATCTGCATCTGAAAGATATTGCTTATTCTTTCATCATCTTCCACTTTCCGGTTCATCTGTTTCATTCTGTCCATCTGTTTAATTATAACCGGCAGTGTTCTCTTTATGCTAGACGAAAAGAAACCAGCTTTGCTTTGACATTCCCTTGAATCTCACATTTGGAACACTAATGTGTGTCATTTGACGTAAATAATATTCGACATTTTTCATAATGAGTGCCAGTTCTGGAAACGTCGCTTCAGGATACCATTGTACGGGTAAAAAAGTAATTTAAGGCATTTCGAATAGGAACAAAGTTAAGCAGTACAAACATCTCGTTTCCAATTTGATATAGTTTTTACATTAAAAGCAAAGTGCGGAACATAGACTTCTCATCCACTGGCGAAACCGCGCCAATAAATATTTTGAAAAATCTAATTTTCTTAACTGAATTCCAAATACTTAAATAAGAAAGAAACATTTCAATAAGTGTTGATAATTATTTGTAACTATTTGAAGATTATCATATTTATTTACCAATCTCAAAAACAACAATAATTCTTTCTACTCACTTCAAGATATTAGTTTACAAACATTGATTATGTGAAGCACACACTGATGTAAACTGGTTGATGTATAGTGAGTACCATTTAAAATAATTGAGTTTGCCGATGTAATAATAAGTACGTTTCAGTGAAATATTACAAAACCATAAAACACAATTCTAGCAGGCGGAACGAAAGAGTGTTTTTGATAGCTTTGGGAATGACTGCTGGTAAACAAATCTTCAAATTATACTAGCCTTTGCCAGTCCCAGTCCCAAACGGTAGCAAATCGGACAGGTTGTTATTTGCATGCAATTTTCCCTGCAAATGATCGCCAAACCATCTTTCAGCAGGTTGACGCAACCTTTTGAATCACCTTGCGCTGGTGACGCCGCGCCGCGCCGCGCCGTTTGGATGTGTGAGTCCAGCTGGTCCTCCCTCTACTTGGCGCCCAGCCCGCTCCTGCGCCCAAGGACTCGGACCGCGCCGGTTCTCGTTTGGGTGACGCCGAGTCGCGATTTAACGCCGCGATCGAAGGCGAGATACAAACTGAACGCGAGGAATTTTAGGAAATGATTAGACAGTTGTTGTTGATGACATGGAGTTATTTAATTGCCACCGAATTATGGATCCAGAACCGAGTATTTTTACTTTTCCTCTCTGTATTGAATTATAGGAAGGCAAAGTATTGGAACCACCTCAACAATACAGTCTCGAATTTGCAGTCGTAAAATCAGTGTTACGGTTCTTTTGAGCCATAACTCTGCATCGATGTTAGGATCACGCTCTATTAGCGCTGATGCAATGATGGTTAAATTGGTTCAGGTGGAAACGAGATACGCTCAATTGTGTACCCGAAAATTAGGATGTCTGTCTGGATGGAAGTTTGTTACACGTGCTGTCAGATTAGAAGTTTTTGAGCTGAAACTTGGTAAAAACGGTAGATGTGCCGTTCTAGTAATAGAGATATTTTAAATTTGGGCACAATTTACATGACGCCCCCGTGACATATTCAAAAATTTTGGAAAGGGGGTGAACACTTTTGCTTCATTTTTTTGGCTCGTATGAAAGTATATTTGCAGATGTGGCGTACTTCCAATTTTTATTAAAACCTACGTCATTTTTAAAAAATTGCGAAATTCTTTATATTTAAAACACTAATGGTTTTCGTTCAAAAATAAGTTTGAGCTTTCTTATCAATCAAATTTCGTGATTTTTGCATTAAATGAAAGGTAGTGGGCCTTTTTGACGTTGTGTGTTTTCGTTCATATATTTTTCACCATGGACAAATTTTTCAAGAAGGCATTTGAGGATTTTGCCATATTCCAATTAATCTTATATTTTAGTGTATGATAAGTATATGGTAGGAGTTAATTGTCATACTTCTAACTGAAAATGTGGGGTCGGTTGGGATATATCTGAGCGCCTCCATCATACGTCACGCCTTTGATATTTTAAGATAAGTAGGAGGATTTCTTTGCCATAGTTCCCTACAAGCCCTACTTTGTCCTGTACAGATCTGGGAAATATAAGATATTTCAATTACATTTTCAGAACGTGTTCAACTCTGCGTTCGCAGTGAATAGTGATTGCTTTGTTCCAAAATTTGTAAACCTTTCTCACCCCTTCAGTCTTTGAGACTTAAGACTGAACGGAATGAAACAATGTTTTTGGTGTTTTCTATTTTCCGTATAGTAAAAATGAAAATCATTTTCTAACTTGACTACAACGAAATCGAACACACCTAATTTTCGGCGTGGATCTTTGATGCTCGAAATTTTAAGACACGTCCCATCATTCAAGCCAGTTTTCAACCATATTGAATCTTATAATCTTGGTTATTTTCTGCATAACATTCGTTCAATTCTAGACCTTTTATGCATTTTTTAAAAATCTGGGTAATCGTCGGCAATGACATTAAGAGGAGGAAAAGGCCGCGCATTCCCACTATTTTTTTTAAACCTGAAAGTGCTAAGGTAGTTTGTGTCTTTCGTCGTAGAATTTATGTGCCCGCCACAATAACGTTTGAACCAACCCACAGACCTATTAACCGTCAGCTCTAGTACGAAAGAACGTGATGGCTCTTCTATGAGTTCGATTGTGTATCCTTAAGTAAATTGCACCATGCGTTTGTGATGGAACCAACGATGTTCAGATAAAGTTTCGGTTTGAAGAGACCATACTCCACTTCATACATCGACATACAATTAATAGACTAGTCTTCCCTCTCTAGTGAAAACACAAATTATTCGAAGTCTATTAGATATTTCTGGCTTCACAACTCCAAATGAAATGTAGAAGTTATAAACTTATTAGTTGATAAAATAATTTTTCGATTTTAATTTTGTATAAAGTAAGAGAATTGAAACAAATTGCTAAAACGCGGAATGAAATGTTTTCCAACGTGTGTGTTTGGAATCAATCTTGATTGAAATCAAGATCAGTTGATTACCAAGAAAATTACTAATGGTTGGCTAGTTCATTTTTTGATCGAGAGTTCCCTAAAAGTTTCCTCAATTAAAATTATTCCTGCTTATCTAGCCTTTTGAGTTTTAAAAACTCATTGTCCATATATTATAATATTTTATAATTTAGGATCAATAATTGTTGATCCTAAATTGGATAGATTCAATTGGATAGTAAATGGATAGATTCAAAATATCGTCAAATTTGCTCACATTTTCCATAAAGAAAATGAAAATTTCTAGACGGCTCATTCACTTTTCTTCCGGTTTCATGAAAGAAAATTTATAGCTCTGGAAACTCATCCAAATGTTATAAAGGATCCGAACAGAAAATATATAATTCCTAAGGATCATGTATTTCGAAACAGAAAACAGGAAAGCGGGGGCATGTAAAATTGGCTCAAGCGCAGTCGTCCCCACCTCCTGGTAGATGGTGGACGTTATCTCTCGCGCAGGCGGCTGTGAGCGCCCAGATGCTATCGGCCGCCAGCGATGATGTGTGGGTCTGATAGCATCAGTCCATGCGCGCGCACGCGGCGATCGCTGGCTGATTATGCAGTCGCGTTCGCGCTCCCTCGGGTGACACCGCTCCCGCTGCCCGCTGCCGCGCCGCTTAGCTGCCTGCCTTCCGTTGGGAAAAGCCACCCGGGGAAGCGTCACTTTCAGTCAGGGATGTACTACTAGCTTCAAAAAGTTCCCGGAATATTCAATTATTCGTTTTAAGATGTATTTGATAACCAATTTTTACTTTCCCGTATACGTACGTATATACGTAGTATAGGCAAAGTTATGTAATGCTGCGGAAAATCGATTTGGAGATTTTAACGGAAATACACGTTTTGGGGTCCCCTGATACCGAAAAAGTGTTTTCGTTTTTTAAAACGTCAGTCCGTCCGTTTGTCCGTCTGTCCGTCTGTCTGTCCGTCCGTCCGTACATCCGTCCGTCCGTCCATCCGTCCGTCCGTCTGTCCGTCTGCTCGTCTGTCTGTGTGTCTGTCCGTCCCTCCGTCAGTCTGTGAACAACACTAGCGCCTAAACCATACGTACGATTTCTTCCAAAATGAATATTCCCCGGTCGATCTATGTCCACTCGCGGCGCCGCGATTTTGAAAAACATTCTACAAAATTTGGTTGTACTTTGCATAAAGCCTCCTGGACATTTTCAACATTTTCTCAAAAACGGCTCCAAATTTTTTCCTTAAATTTCTTGTAAAAATAGAGTAAAATACGCTTATAAAGGTGGCATACGTCCCATTTTCACGGTTAACTCTGCATTTCCAAACATTGCAAAAGTTAGAAATGTTTTCGGTATCTTCATAGAACTACAAAATTGAAGATAAGAGTTTTTCCTTCAAATAAAACTTGTTGTAAAAAGTGAGTTCTTTCATTAAGGTCGTATAGATTTTTTGAAAATGTTAGTAGTTTCTGCGCACTATTGCACGCAATATTTGAAATTTTAAAAAATTACAAAAAAACAGATTTTCTCAAAAAAGGCTCTAAATTTTTCTTTAAACTTTTTGTCGGGATAATGCTAAATGTGCTCTATGAGATGACATTAACGCCATATTGCTCTATCTATTGTTTTTCCAAAAATTACAAAAAATATTTTTTGGACTTGTCTCTCACGACGTTAATATTTACATTAACGGTGATTTGTTTACATGAGTAAGTACATGTGCTTTACATAATGTCAAATAATGTTTCTCGAAAATTGAATAGTTTTCTGTGAAATCTAGCTCAAAATTCCTTATTTTCAGAAACGTTCAAACGCCATTTTCTCAAAAATAGTTTCAAATTTTTTGTTAAAACTTTTCGAATGGATACTGCTAATTGCACTCTTTAATATGGCTAAAGTTCATTTTGGGGTATTTTTTGTTTTTTCAAAAATTACACAAATGTAATTTTTTGAAAGTTCTCTCATACTGTTAAAATGGACATTTCCAGCAATTTGTAAACACTATTGAATTTGTTAGTGTAAGTGCTTCAAATGAAGTTTTTCGAAAACTCAAAAATTTTCTGAGAAAAAGAGCTTCAAATTTAGCATTTACAGTAGCGCTTAAACGCCATTTTATTGAAAATGGCTCCAAATTTTTCAACAAAAAGTGCCATTTAGGATAAGGTTAAACTTTTTTTAATAGTCTTAAAATAATAGTTTTGTTCTTCTATTAGGAAACCGAAAAATTATTAAAATGTCAAAAAAGTGTAGTTTGGGCGACGATGGATGGCAGCTATCAAGAGTATTGGCAAGTCGGAATAGCTAGCGGAGACCAAACGAAACAGAAAACTAATACGGGAAAGTCTGTACCATTCTGTAGCACCACTAAGGTCCGTTCGCTGTAACTTCACTCCGCATGTAAACAAACTTTGAGAGTATCCCTCCGCCCTGTAGTTCGTGATTGGCTGCGCCATTCGCGCGAAGACCATACTCAAATACCGGCACGTGACGCAGCCAGAACTGTCATTACATATTATTTTCACTAGTACTTCTTTATTACGCCCAAAATACCAGCCAAAACACGCAGATAATTTGCTTAAATATCACAGCACTTATATTTACGATGTGCTCTCGCAAGGTAGCAGTGAAATCTTGTCCAAAGCACTGTCTGAAAAATGTTCATCGTTGGAAGAACTGACCCCCCTATTAAGAATTATTTCTTCTGTTAAAGTGTCATATGCAAAGTGTGCCTGCCACATTCGTAAAAAGTTTCAGCCCTAGCTTGATAACAAATCACAGCTTGATTCTTTTCAATTTAATTTCAAATTTTAATATATTTAAATTGTTATTCAAAAGTAATTTCCACAACACACATGAATAAGAACGAAAAAATCAATTCTAAAACTACAAATAATATTTTATGACAAAATTTGTTAAATTTCTTGCACAAAAACATCATTAGAGAAGCTTGGAGGACAGTTCCAAGGATTCTTCAGCAACAAAATTTTATTTAAATGCAGTTTTATTTACTACAGAAAAAACGTTACATTTTAACACTTGAATGATAACAATATTTCTATGTCATCAGAGGGGATAATTTCATTTGTAACATGTGGTAGAAGCAAAATATCAACTGTGTGAAAAAGGTAGTATAACAATGCTCATTATTGATAACAATGTGCAGCAGTGACTTGCACATTTCAAAACTTTTGAACCACAAGGTACAAACTTTACTACAAGGTTTGAAATTGTAAAATATTTTTTTATTTTTTTCTGTAGACACATTCTGGAGATACACTGCACTACCCTCCCAATGATTGTATGGTTTTAAGTCAATTGGAAAATATAAATAATGTTCAATTTTTAAAAAAGAATAGTTGATATACGATTTTTATCTGATTTCTTTCCATGTATTGTAGTTTAACTGATTGAATGGCCTTAAATTTAAGAATTTTTTTCAGTTCAACATTTTAAAAATGCTTTGAATACACAGAAACATTGCAGGCCTTAATATGTTTTTTATCATAATACCTCAAAAAAGAGTATATTTCTAAATTTCTAATAAACATTTCAAAATTGTTTTTCAAGCCACACGGTTTTCAAAACAAACTAAATAACAACTTGTTATTACAATAACACTTGTCACTACAAAATCAACAAATTTCTAAAACAAACTAACAAACAAACATTCTTCACAATAATCCATTGAGTGTAAACAAGATTTCTCTCAAAGTTTTTTGGAATGATCTGCTGATCTTTTTTTCGTAATGTTTTTGTACATTTAAAGAGAAACCTGCAAAACACTTCTATTTAACTAGAATCTTGCTAACTACCTCTAAGGATCATAAATAAATGTGCCACAGAGATGATATTGTTGGTTTTGTACGACTCTCAAAACTATGAGAAAGAAAAGTCAACGTATGTGTAATGTTTCAATCTGTCAAATGGGAGAGGCTCATTTGTTAAGATCTTCTTTTGCTTTTTCTGCAAAACATGGTTTATATCCAGTTGCAAAAGGCGTTGGCTTGCAGTAACTTGGCACATGTTATTTCCAGAAAACTTCAGATTGCTTTTCATAGGTTATGTTACGTACGGCATGCACTCTTTACAGGTTACAAAGCAACACTTACGTTACTCTGAAGTTACAAAATCGAATAACTGCAACTGCAATACATAATACAATAAATTAAGATCGAAAAAGACTCAACGTACTAAAAGTAATAGTGATGTATTATCTTACAATAGTGAAAACGTAATGAAACACTCGGCAGTTCGTCATAATTTTGTTCTACTAACAGCAAAATAAACTGAATACTATATTAAGTTGGCTGTCCGGGTGACGCCGCGTCCATGGCAAAGGTGCCGACGTTTCGGTCGCCATTCTGCGACCTTCCTCAGGGCGTAATGCGGCCTGAGGAAGGTCGCAGAATGGCGACCGAAACGTCGGCACCTTTGCCATGGACGCGGCGTCACCCGGACAGCCAACTTATATTGACTCCGGCCGCGGAAGCCTACGCTCTCTCTAAACTGAATACTCTTTCCTTTAGCTACTGCATTTGAAACAAACACTGAAACAAATTATTTTTCATGAAAAACGTAAGTCACAAGAATTATGCACAAAATAAGTAGCATGTATGACAGTCATACGCTAAAAGGCAATTTGAGGCAGAGCGAAGTAAAGGTATTTAAATCTTGTTACCAAATGTAGCGAAGAAATAAATAAAATATTGACGATATTACAACAAATATCTGCATCTGTTTTTCACGCTTTCTACGTATTTTCTGTTTCTGGAGAGTGTCAAGAAATAAATTAATTTTGGAAGGGACCTAGCTCTTACTGCGTACGACACCCGGAAGGGTAGTGTGGTGTCCGTGAGCCGATGAGAACAAGCGTGCGTTTGTTTACATGCGGAGTGAAGTTACAGCGAACGGACCTTAGTTCTTTATTAGATGTTAGTAACTTTAATGACGTCACTTCAGTGAAATTTCCATGTTAGTAACGATCGTTGTGTTTGCATAGCAACCAGTTTTTACTGTTCGTGCGCATTTGTTTGTCGTATTCGATAATGACGGCTACAGAGCAACGCTCTAACATACATTTTTTTAGATAAATCTCCGCCAAAGACAATAAGAATGCTTGAAGAAGCGTATAGAGATACAGCAATAAAAAATGTATATATCTCTGGCATAAAACGTTTCAGTGAACGTTGCGATAGCCTGAACAGGCAAACCGCGGAGCGACCGATCAACATCTGTGACAAATGAAGCAAACATTGAGCAAGTACGCATTGTTGTAAGGTAGTGACCGAAGAAAGAGTATTGAGAAGAAATTGACAGACAATTTAAATATATTAAAATTTGAAATCATCCAGTCACATTTCACTTGGAAGTGCTCACACAGTTCTTCACAAACATGTGAACATGCATTACAAATCGCAAAAGTTAGTTCCAAAAATGTCTCCTGAGAACAAAGAAACAGGTTTTTGCTGGCGATCTGATAAGTGTTGATGATCAAAATAATAATTTTTTCATCAACATAATTGCTGGAACTCAGTGCTATTTACACGATCCGGTGCCCAAACGACAATCATACGAGTGGAAAAAAATCCAGAAAACCTCCTAGGAAACAAAAATTTCCTAAGGACACCAGCAGAGGCAAAGTTATGCTGGCAGTTTTCTTTGACGCACAGGGCCTCGTCCACAATGAGTTTATTCCAAAAGGACGTAACAAAAGAACTGTATGTGGAAATCCTTCGTCGCCTCAGGGACGCAGTTAGAAGAAAACGTCAGGAAAAGTGGGCATAAACTCCTGGTTTCTATCGCGTGGTAACGCACCATCAAATTGATCAGTATTGGTAAAATTTTGCTTTGCCAGGCACACACTTACTACATTGGAACATTCTCCATACTCCCCAGATGTCACCACCAGGAATTTTTCTCTTTCAACGGCTAAAAACTCTTCTGAAGGAGCTAAGATGTGAACGCTGTTAAAGCAAATGTAACGAGGGCATGACGACGAATGGCTTCTATGTATCGAATGGCTTCTAGGAATGCTTCCAGTCACTTTACATGCGCTAGCAGAAGTGTGTCACTGCGAAAGGGTATTATTTTGAAGGAAATGTTGTGTAAATTGCGTAATGGTATCTTCTTTCTGAGTTATTAACAATTTCCGGGAACTTTTTGAAGCTAGTATGTACTTTTTACTTTCGTGTATACTAAGTAAATACGGAAATATGTAGCTGAAAGTACGCAATGCTTCACAAATTCGATGTCAAAACAGGTAATTCGATGCTTTTGACGGGTATTTCGGGGTCTCTGATTCCAAAAAATGTGTTTTTAAACGTACGTCTGTCCATCTGAATGTAAAGAATACTAGCGCCTAAATCGTACACGGGAAGTTTCCAAAATACTGCCCGTGTAGTGGATGCAGCGCGGAGGGAGGTCCGTACTGCGAAGCGACTACATACAGGGTCAGATCAGGTTTCAGGGGATTGTTTCTTAGGGGCAAATGAAACGCAATGCACTTGTGAATAAATTAAATTTAATTTTTGAAATATTGATTAGTTTTACAAGTAAATAGTTAGGCAGTAAGCCGGAGGACCAATGAATGTTTGTAATTAAAGGTTTCTTCTTTCTTGAAGTTTACACTTACAGTTTGATGACGGTACAGCAAACACCAACCCAGGTCAGACGGCTGAGTGTGTGTGCGCCGTCAGTTGAAATGGGCTGCGGATGTTGCGGCTGGTAGGCTGAATGTCACCACGGGCGCGTATTCGGCTGCTGGAGCGGCCCGTATTGTTGACTGGGCCAGGTGAAGTCCGATTCACGGGTGGCCCGAACGTAGATCGCGGTCTGCTGGCCGCGCTGATTGATCGCTGATTGATAGGAGCCTTGATAGGCAGAGCAAAGACAGCTGACTCGTTCGCAGGCTGTCTGACGAGCAGAGTAGTAATTGTAGCAGCAGTAATAGTAGTTTGACGTAGAGTGACTGCGTAGCTTGACGTAGAGTGACTGCGTAGTAGTAGCAGTGAGATTGGACTGAAGAGTGACTGCGTAATCGTAGCGTTTGTCATAGAAGAGTGACTGCGTAGTTTCACGTAGTAGTGAACAGAGCAGTAATTGTAGCAGCAGTATAGTAGTTTGACTTAGAAGTTTGACATAGCAGTGACAGAGTTTGACATGGTAGTTGCAGTAGTAGTGATGATATAGAAGTCTCACATAGTAGAAATGACATTGAAGTGCCTGCGTAGTAGCAGCGAAATTGACTGATAGTTTGACATAAGAGAAATGACATTGAAGTGGCGCGTGGGAGCGAAGTTGCCGTATTTATTTGAACGTATGTTTCCGAGTGCAGAGGGGGAAGAGTCACGTGACAATTGCAGCTAGCCTATGATGTACAGTGAGACGTAGTGTGCCACAAGAAATGCTCGCTATTCGTTGTTATGTTTTGAAGTGTGTCACGTGACTTGTGGCGGCACTGGCTGTGCCCGCGATGGCTGCATCTCATTAGGAAGGTTTGGTATTTTCTCACGGGAACCGCGATGCTGATTGAGGGAAAGGGCGGTTAAGGCGGGCGCGGCGCGGGCGCGGGCGCGGCTGCCTAGCAGATGCGCTCGTAGTCGGCGAATATTAACGCCTGTATTGGGGCGGGAGGCACGTAGCGATATTTGGAATGTTTGTAAATATGTCTGGCCGCCGAAGACTGAGAAAAGCAGGTAGAATGGCTTGACGACCGCGCCCCGCGCGCCGGTGGTGGCTAATGACCTCTAGCCCCTTCCCCAGCTTACAGTACAATGCGCGGTGCGCGGCGCTTCGGCGCTTGCGGCAAAGAGGGCTCGACGAGAATCGTTTTGTTGCCTGAACATCTGTGTTTCATTTCTTATGTTTTTGTATAAACGTGCTAGAGCCGTGAGAAACTTTGAAGGTGGGGCAGCCGAAGAATGTTGGCCGCGCGGGGGAAAGACAATTTGAGGCTGCACCCTGCTGGCGAGTTTCCTTGTAATTGTTCGCGAGATTGAACAGCCCGATTGATATGGCTGAATACGCAGCCATGCGAATTTGATATGGATCTATCAATTTTTGAGGGAACTTTTACTTGAAAGACGTAGAATATTGTTTATCTCAAAAATGCCTTCAACTTTTTCTTTAAATGTTTTGCTCAAATACAGCAAAGTACATTTATAAATACGGCGTAGGTCTGATTTTTATTAACAGCTCTGAAATTTTGAAAATTGCAAAAATTTAACGTTCATTTCTACGCACCGGTAATGTTGTTCATACGCAGTCTGCCGGGTGATCAGGAGGGTATGTCAGTTGCTTTTGAAGCGTATGCGCCTGGATTCGATTGGGAAAATATTTTTGCGGGTTGCAAACAATTTTCTGTGTTAAATAAAGTTACAATCAGAGGTAGTGTGGAATAACATGTACCTAAATATATACATACATGTAAACTGAAATTGTTCACAATATGAAGTAAAATATAGGCTAAAATTGAATAATAAGTATAAAATGGTAAAAAATTGATTTAATAAAATATTTATGTGACAAATAGATCTGTCGAAGAACATTATATTAGCTGAAGAATAAGATTTAATGATGTCTTTTACTTAAATACACTAAACATTATCGCATTGCTGGAAGCAAATTACTTAATAATTTTCTGTTAATTCGACATTCACAAAGAAGCAAGTCACAAAAATGGGTCAATAGTGAAATAGTCCTTTTTATTTCTTAACATAGTTTTCTGCTGGCGATACACCATTTTAAATTGAACTATAAAATAAAAATAGCCATCCAAGAATCATTTTGAAAGACTATACGGGACATAACGCAAATAAAATGTTGAAATATGCAAAAAATAAGTATTCCATAAACATGCAAGAATAGGTAGTATTATACCTGATATATAGACACATTCGGATAATCACATTCTGATAAGTTTCAAATAACATCAAAAAGCCTAATTTATAAACATACGACAGAAGTTGGACCGTAATTAATGAAAAATATTAATTACAGAAATACTAGCCCTGATTAAAATATTACGTAACCCTTCAAAATACTTACGCACGATTGTCTCAAAAACGGCACTAAGCTTTTTTCTTTAAACTTTTGTAAGGGTGAAGCACAATGCACTGAATTATTTGGCGCAAGAAGCATTTTTATTCACACATTTTAAATTTAATTCTTTTAAAATCACGAGTTCTTAATGCAAATCCGGGAATTACATTTGCTGACTGGGAACTGTCACAGAAATGTGATGGGTCAATAAGACAATGCCTAAGTCAAGTAACCCGTCTGGCTGCGAAAAGATTTGTTACGGAGTAAAAAGGTGTGAAATGTTTTGCACAAGTACTGGTAGTATTACACTCTTGTTGTATTATGTAACCGTTACCAGTAACCAAGAAAAATATGTGCTGCTGTAGTATCTCTAGTATTATAAAGAAAATTCCCTTTTGATGAAATGTTTATCAATTACAAAATTATTAATTATATGAACTAAGGTCAAACACTCAACTGACTATGGGTTCCGAAATGGAATTTTGAGCAATTAAAAAAAATTGAATATGCCTTTTTTGTATTTCAATCAATTAAAACATGTTGAAAATGCTTGCGTAGTTACATTGTGAAGAAAATTAACTAGTTAGTGCAAACAAGTAATAATTATTAAAGTACAAGTTACAAAATTGTATTGAATATTTTCCATTTTCAAGTTGAAAACAAATTCTTTAAGACTGTTAAAATATTAACACACATTGCCACCCACTTCAAGTTTCGATGTGATCTCAAGATAGAGTAAAATGTCATTATTCTGTGTTGTACATCGTAAATTGTTGAAAAGCCAATGTGATATTGCAGCACGAGTTGTTTATCTAGCGCTTCAACCCTACGTGGACGTAGAGTTTCCGCTCTATGTACTTAACTGTTACTTCCAATTATTTTGCAGGATCAAGTTGCAGGGCCGTTTTGGATTGATGTTTCCTGGCACGTCAACTGCTATGGTCATTAGTTTCGTTTGTATAGTGAATGTTTTATGCCAGGAGGTGGAAGTAATTCCTTCCCCTTCTGGATGATGAGTTATGGCCCCGACCTGCATGCGTCATCTGGCGGGAGATATGCCACCTCCAGGTATTTCTCCCAGCGGGTCCCCACGCCAGCCGCGACAAGCTCTTGGCTCCCCACTGGTCTCCCGAATCCGTGGTAGTGTAGTGCATGTAAGTGTATCTTCCCAAAATTCCCGCAAACCGACGTGTAGGTCGGCGCCAGATTTGATTATCCAGCGGAAGAAGAACATTGTTATCTTCCTCTTAAAACACTTACTACACAGAGAGGACTAATGGCCATAGCAGTAGACCATAGTACTCGAAAATATCAATCAATATCTTCAGTAGAACTTCCCCTTTCACGGTGAATATCCTCCACACAAGTGGCGCTGGGCTGTTTAAGAAGTGTGCACGGTTTCCTAGTCCGTCAGAGGGACCCGGCGTCCTCTGAACCAGCCCCCTCGCCGGTCCATAAGTCTCGGGAGCGGCCTCATTTGTCGGCCCATATCAAGGCTGACCGCACCGGGAATGTACGAGAGTTGCTCCGAAAGTGGCCGGCAAAGTTTTCCTTTTTGTTTTTGAGGATTACGAAAGATATGCAAATGAATATTGTATGTCACATACGTCAACTGAGGGGCATTTGCTGTGTTACGTTTAGGCACCCAACTGGCGAGACTTGTAACATAACGGCATGTCTGTGAGCACGTTTTTAAGATTTACAGATGATGTAATTTTATACTTTTAAAAGTAAAACGTCACATAAAAGACCGCTTTCTATGTTCTAAAGAAATACGTGATAACTTGTCCATTCATCGTCATTCTTGTTAAGTATCTTTATCTTGTAATATATGTAATAGATCGTTTAACTTCTTCTAAGACTAGATTTAAGTTTACATTATAGTCTTTAATTCAATTTTCTGAACGATATATTCTTTACTTTTAATATAAATGAATGGTTATGAGTTATCAGTTAGTTTAGAGACATTTTTGTTAAATTAAGGATCATAATGATTCCAAAGTACAAAATGGTAATAAACGCAAAACTTATATTAACAGAAAAATAAAGATAATTGAGATGCTAATAATAATAATAATAATAACAATAATAATAAATATAACACTCTCAAGTGTTCTCGCTCGTCTGAAAAGAGAAGTTTATGTCTTCAAAATTCAAAATACAAATTCATGGCATTTGAAATGGTTATTAAGTTTTATGATGTATTTCTGATTCATACTATTTACACTCCTAACAAAAACAATGTATGGCAATTTTGCTAAAATATCTACAAGAACAAATTTCAGAAAATTTTAATATTTTGTATATTTTTAATAACAAATTGTTATATTTTTAAAGTAAATAACTGAGGCCACAGCTAAAGACAATATTTTGCATGAAAACGAACAAATATCAACTTTTGGCCAAAATTATTAGAGATGTTTTACAAATATTAACCCTTACATAAATTAAATTGTTACTTCAGGCTACCTAATATACGCATTTTGAATGCTGAAAACTGTATTAATTCATTGGTATGATTTATAATTCGAAATTGTTACTGCCCAAATGAGAAAAAGAATTTCAAACGCTGTACCACCAAACGACAAGAGGATTAGGGGGTACATTTTTTTTGCACGAAGGCTCACACTGTCTTGCGGGAACCGCTATCTTTTACCGCTGACCATAAATAAGAAAACAGCGCGATCCGTCTTTTCCGCTCTGCTCACTTGGGAATTACCGCTCCATCGTCTAGTAGTGAAAACCTTTTAACGTTCGGGTCCTGACTGAATGCGTAAACATTTCGTTGGCAACCACAGGCAAGAAGGTCTGCGTTGCTCTTCGTAGAAAATGCCAGCAATAAAGAAAAAAAAACGGTTAACGCTATTTGGTCCGGAGATTCTTTGTGGACGCCCCGCTGGTTTATCTCATCACAATATAATCGAATACCATTATTTGATAATAGGGTTGTTGAATTCTCTACAGTTAAGTTTCAATGACATATGCAAGTCATTTTTGTCGCCAGCTGTTCATTGCCAAGGTAACCGGGAAATAAACCGCAGTTATCATGCAAATAAGAAATGGTTTAAGAAGTCTTTTCTCTCTTGTAAATGATGTTCGGAGAAGTTGCACAGTACCTGTATGTAAGACTGAAGAAATTTGAAAGCGGTGAGAATTTTCTTTGTAGATCCAATTAGGTGATGCTTCATGGCAAGAAAAATATGTTTTAGTCATTTAGCTGACAGGCAAAATCTTCCAGGCCGTAATTTGGTTGTGAAAATTTGCCTAATGACATCTTTCTTATTTTAAAGTTATTTGCTTTCTTGTAAATCTTTTCGGATATCTCCAATTCTTTCTGGATTGCTTACATAATTTCGTTTCAAGCGAGAGCGTTTGACTAAAAAAACTTCGAACTGTTAACTCACTGTATTGTTTATTTTCCAATTTAACTACACTCTAAGGATTGCCTTTGAATGCTTGAGAAAGATCTAAAATTGATTTTGAGATATTAAACTTCTTGCTATGAAAGAGACGTGACTGAACAGGCTATTTTCTTGCTACCTCATGAAAAGATAAATTTGCCATGCACCAATGGCATAAATGATTTCTAAAGCTAGAACAAAGGTCCAATAAAATAAAAAATAATGAAGACTCTTTTTCAGTATTTTTGAACAATGTGAACTACATCAGTGAAGCGCACAACCGTAAAATTGTTATGTTGATTTCAAAACGCATGGTCGAGAGGCAGCGTACGCTCTTTTTTCTGAGAAGTATTCGTTATCCAAGAGAACAATGAAGAAAGGACTCATTACGTAAATTTGTAGGCAAAATTAAGACATTTTTTCTCGTGTGAATTTCCTAGGAGTTAACCCTCTTCAATTGCCATAAATTGAAATCTTTCCAATTGTGAATGCAACGTCCGCTCTGTGGAGATAGACGTCTGGTTGAACTCTTCTACACTGAACCTTTCTTTCCTCAAGCTTTTAGCGTCTTAGAATTCTATTCGACAACCATAGAGTCGGACGATTGTACGAATATGGGATTAGCACTGGTGTGATGTGATCTCCTAAGTTTTTAAAAATAATACGTTCCCATATCTTGTCTTTTCGCATCTACAAGTACCACACATTAGAACTTGAAAAGAGGCAACCTTACACTATTTTAAACTAACGATCTAAGAATTTCAACTTACTCTTTATATTAACAAATTAACTTTACTTCCTTTTCTCTTGTGTTGTATCTAGAAAAGTTATTTTTGAAAAGACATCTAGTAATCAATATTTTCAACTTGCAAATTAACACAATTTAATTCTGATAGACACAGTACCTATTGTGGTCATTTATATGATTTTAAATACTACAAAACGATAAGAGTTTAGGATCATTATATTAACTGAAGGTCATGTTCATTTTCTTTTCTGTAAAATTTTAAGATTTGATCTCATCTTCCTTTGAATACTCTTCCATAACATGAAATTTATTCACAATATTGAAAATTCATTTTAAAGCTTTTACATATGCTGATTTACTGCTTTTGTGTAACGTAACCTACGAGAATTGCTTACCTAATCAACCAGACACTCGTCCAAAGTACGCAGTTGCCTCAATGACTCAGCCACCACTGTTGTATTTTCTTTATGTTGAACTGGATGTCCTCCAAGCATTTCAAGCCACAAAATTGATATTAATAATGCTATGTCTCAAAAATTATTCGAGTTGTATATTACAATGAACTATTGACTATTGATTAATAGATTACGTAAAGGGTGTAAGATATGTGATACACAATTATATATATATTAATAAAATCTTTACAGTAATATCTAGTAAAATGAAATAATAATGGTAAGATTGTGATGTCATAATAATATTAATGTCAGATGTTGATTACGTTAGTAGTTTAAAGACAGTTCACTCTAATGTGTGAACGCAGTTAGTTTTATTTGTGAATATTTCATACTTATTTAACACCTGAATTTCCCATAAAGCAAAAATACAGGATTTTATAGAGATGTTCAGACAATTTCTCTTTGCATTACAATTTATGCCCAAAGCAAGGGAGTATGATACCACAGTCATTTTCTATTTACTACGTTACATTACTTAATATTATTTCCCTTGGAATGTTCATTTTTAACCACCCGTGCCTTGCTTTAAGAAACGGGCTATCTCTTTGAAATATAAGAAGCTGAAACCACAATATACTGAGCGTCATTTTGCCTGGTCGAAGAGTTGGTCTGAGTGTCTGCAACCGGTTCGGTGCAAGTCCTCTAAAGGAGGTTCTCACGATCGCACACGTAACATTTACCGCCTCTGAAGCGTGAATTTTAGCGCGACATCAATAAATGGATTGATTGTTAGAGATTCAAGGTGCGCCAACTGCTGAAGTAATTAGTTCCGTAAGTGTAATGGTTTTTACTCAGGAGGTGGCGGTGGTCTTCTCCTGCTCGATGGCGAGATCCGGCGCCGACCTACCGTCGACTAGTGGGGGTTTCCCCAATCATGTCTCCTACCACCGGGGCACTGCCCCAGCCGGGAAAAAAATTAAGCTCCCGCCCGGTCTCTCGGGGTGTGTGGTAATGCTAGTGTGTGTATATGTGAGAGATGAGGATAGGACAAGGAAGAGGAACGAAAGGTCGTGCGCTGCCCGTGGTCCGTTTCCTGGGGTACTTCTCCGTCATTTGCCTGGTGTTGATCGGAGAAACCATGGAAAACTACCAATCAGAACATCCGGCTGCGAGAATTCTCCTCCAGACAGCGACCAGAATTCAACTTAGCTAACAAGCAAGCGTCGAAAATCCTGCCACTGTCGGGACTCGAACATAGGACCTCTTGGTCAGAAGCACTGCAGTGACATCTGTTGATGCCCTGAACACCTCTCCCAGTAACAGCAGATGGAGAATCATCGAAAACGTATAGTGCCAAAATTAGATTCCGAGGATGGATTTGAACATGGACCGACACGTAAAACCATGATAGATGATCGAAAATCTCCACTCGGTTGTCCCTCGGCGAGACCCAGGTTGTTAGCTCCAAAGGTCGAATGAATGCAAACATTCCCCTTCCCCTCCCCCTGAATGATAACAAATTTCTCGCCCTGTTCGTCAGTAGCTCGGTTGAAGTGATATACTATTAAGGTAAAGAATAGTACTTTCAACCTCGGGTCTCTAGTGATCTGTTCCAGGCAGTCCCTGATTTTGCCGTGGCCAGTCACAGCTCAGGTTGAAGTACAAGTTCGGTCCGAGTGGCATTTTGCTTCAGGTGGTTGTTGCTGTGCGTATTAAGTTCTTTTATTAGCTCTGTGGGGTCTAGAATTGATGTCAGGTCGATTCTAAACAGTCCCATTCATCCTTTTTTGGGTGGTTTTGCTGGTATAGAGAGTTGGGAGGAGGGTTGTCTAGTTGAAGATTGGTTGGTTCCTTGGATATCCGGGCTTGCAGTGTCAGATTCTTGAGAGTCTGGTTGGGATAGTGGACAGGGGTTGTCAGAATCGATTGGTTTGTGTTGGTGTAGGGGTTGGAATTTGGATCCGTTTGTTACCATTCGGAAACGATCATCCGTGAAGAAGACTTTGCTAGGTCGATCGGGTGGGGAGTCAGAGGAGGAGCCTTAGGCTCGTAGGAGGTGGCGTCGCGCGTCTGCAGTTGTTGCCTGGGTTACCTCCTCGCAATCACTGGAGGACCCTGCTGGTAGTATCTCCGGCATCTCCTCGTCAGACATTTCGTTGACTGAGATCGGCAGCGGCTACAGCCGCAGCTTCTCAGGAGTCGCTTGTTCTTTTCTCTAAACCGGTGGTTGCTTTCCTGCAGAACCAGTCGAAACCTCCTCTTTCGGATGTTGTTTAGGGTAGGGGGCGATTCCCCTCGATGGTTTTTTAGTTTCTGCAGAAACTGCCCGTGATCTGAAAAATGTCAACACAGGAGAATGTTGTAACTGTCGCCGTGCGTAGATAAGGCTGTATTGGTTGATGCCGTCCAATCGGACGCGTGCCGGTGACGTAACAGGTGGCGGTGGTCCATCACTGGGTCCACAGGCGATGTATGCTCCGATTGTCACTGAACGGGAGCCGCTCGCTCAATACCAACACTCGGGAAAAGCCACGTCGTTATTTCTCATGGTGAATGGAGCGAACTCAAGCCACCAGAATCTGCCGGAACTCTAAAGATTGGATTTTGGCGCGGGCGGAATTGTCTCAGACTCACCCGCAAAACCGTATCACATGATCGGCAAAGCACACCTGATGGCTCAGTTTTTATGCATTACTTCCAATATGTGTTGATAAAATGGTAAGCAATTTGGGGGATTTCAGGCTTTTTCAATCGTCCGGGTGGGCCTCATTTCGGTTTTGGTTTCGATATGGTAGGGGCTCGTGACTCACGGCTCCCCTGACTCGGGGATCAGCCTCAGGTCCGTAGCTCCTATCCTGAAGGGCGTCTATCTAAAGGTTTTGGAGAGACGTAGGTTGTTCAGGCGGTGATTCTAATGCATTTCGAGGATTGCGTGCACTCCGAGGAGGGTCAAGAATACGGTTCGAAACCATGTTTCCAAACCCGGGGCCTCAAATCCATGGGACTCTCGAAGTGCATGATAGAGTTTCAAAATAAGATTGGATTAAAATTTAACAATTGATTCAACTATTAAAAGAAGTCCTATGAACTGAATAAGTAAGTTTAGTAGGTTTACCATCCAGAGTTAAGCGGTCATTTCTGAAATCTAGAGGTCGTGAGCAGCCCGTGCTCCATTGCCACTGTCTCTGCTGTGACTCTGATGGGACGACCTAGGGTTCAAGTTCCGAGGGGTACTTCCCACACAGCTCCCACGCCGGAGGAGTCCGGAGGAGAATTCTAGCGACGCGCTGCTCCGATCGGTAGTTTAACGTGGTTTCCTCCCGACCAAACCTGCCAAAGAAACATCTTAACAAACGTGCCTCAGACCTCGCACAATCTTTTATCGTTCTTTTCCCCTCTCTTCATCTTACACTTAACTTACAATTACCTGAATTTCACTCTCATACAGAGTTAGTTTAGAGTTTGTTCCGGCTGTAAGTCCGCCAAAACGACTTGTCGGTTGGCGTCGTATCTCACGTTCTAGCAGGGGAGGTACATCGCCACCTCCCGGATACAACATGTAACTCACGGGGCTATTCACCAAAATATTTGACGCGCCCGCAAACACTAAAGATTCTTACTATGTCTCTCTCTCTCTCTCTATCCCTGTGCCTCATGATCAACGGGCTCAAACCAGGCCGCGGAACGCATGCTCTGCCGCTGACCGGTAGCCGCTGAGTTGCCCGTGAGTGTGAGTGATCTCGCGCGAGAGGGCGCTGGGCAACAGCCTTTCGCGGAACCCTCGCCGCGCTGCCCCGGGCGCCGCCTCGCGCCGCGCCGCGCCGCGCCGCGCCGCGCCGGCTGACTCAGCCGGGGAGCCTCCCGCGAGCCCATTCCCGCCCGGTGAATAACACGCCGCCGGCCTACCCTGGCCTGGCCTGGCGGCCTTCTTGTCTGCGTTCCGCCCCCAGCAGCTATCTCGGCCAGATGTTCTACCTTATAACAGTTGGCTGAATCTTGTCGGCATATTGGCACTCCGACGTGACCGGGTATTTGCTGTTCCTTGTAGTCGCTCAATCAACTTCCTAATCGATTTCCCTTATATCTATCCTAATTTCACTTACAGTGTCAGAGAAACGGGATGTCATTATGGGTTGCAGTTGTTTTGTATAAAAATGTACAGTGAGGCTGAATTAAATGTTTTTAGAATCCTTAAAAATATTACCTTTTAGGGGGAGAAATCCACCCCTTAAACTCCCATTACAAGTCCGTGCGACTATAAATCTTTCGAAACTACATAAGGCAGCGCTGTTCGACTTCGAAGGGCTTGTTGACCACATTTCAAATTCTAGTTAAGCCGCTGATCGCACCACAATTTAAGATAGTTTTTACCCAAACAACTGAGATTATACTGAAACAAATATATTAGACAAAATTTTATTCAACATTACTCAATGTACATATAACGAGAAAAATAAAATATCTTTAAATAAAATTAAGATGAATTGTGCAATTGTATTGTGTTTAGTTGGTGTAATAAAACTTTTCAAAATAGTCGCGAGCCACACAAAAACCAAGCGGCCCCCGGGCCGGCAGTTGTAAAGGTCTAACATAAGGAAACGGGATTAGAGTTTTTTTATTTGGAACGGGAATGAAATTCGCAAATAATTTTCTGTTAACCCTTTTTACTTTCCTTTCTTTCTCGTATACGTACGGATATACGGAGTAATATAGATAGTATAGAGAAAATTGTGTAAACTGCGGAAAATTGTGTAAACGTCCATTTTTCGACAAAAAATCCGCAATGTGGGGTCCTGATGGAGAAAAAGGAGATAAATCCCGAAATATATAGTAAATTACTACCTCTTACGTGTTATGTAGTCAGATTTCAGAAATTGTGGGTTCTTGATATCAAAAAAGTGTTGGATTTTTTCCAAACGTCCGTCTGTTTTATGCATTGTCCAAACTCCCTCCGAACTAATCAAATTGTTCAAAACCCTTCAATCATATGTGGCGTTGCATATAATATCTGATAAGAAAAATCGAATTGGCACTGAACGGCTACCGAGAGACATGGCTCAGAACATCAGTATATCACTGAATTGCTTCTGACCGGGATGTCCTAGATTTTAGTCCCGACGATGGCAGGATTTTTGACACTAGCTAGATAGCTAGATCGAGGTCAGTTGGGAGGAGAGAATTCTAGCGGTTTGCTGCTCTGATCCGTAGTTTTTCGTGATTTCTTCGATCAACACCAGGCGAATCCCGGAGCAGTATCCTAACAAACGAGCCAGAGACCGTGAGCGATCTTTGGTTCCTTTTCCTTGGCCATTCCTCACCCCTTACCTACACACACTTACACTAATCCGCATCACACTTCCATAAATGCCAGGAGACCTGTCGAGGGCTTAGAGCTGGTCCCGGCTGGGGCGGTGCCTCGATTGTGGGAGAAAGTTGAAGAAAATCCCACTGGCCGACGTTAGGTCGGATCTCACCATTTAGCGGGAGAGAATCACCGCTACCTAACGAGAGAGAAAACATGCACTACACTCATAGGACTAATTAGTTTAGCAGTTGACTCGCCCAGAATCACTAATCAATCAACTGAAGGATTATTCACTTCTACTGACACTATGTAGTGTTCTGCGCCTGCAACCAAATATGGTAGGCAGCCGCTGCGACATTCAAGTAAAAAGGGTTGCTGAATTGGAAATGCAACGTCGTGTGTGTTTCTGCTTCTGATCATTGGGATATTATGATTTGAAACTATTTTCTTTTCTATTAATTAAAGCCCGACGGATTCACCGCCATGACACTGCTAATCGAAATATCGTTTGCTGATAATTTTCAATTGTAAATTTAACGCGAACATTTGGAGACGTATTCAATAACATCACAATGTGCATCTGCCTTCCTCATTATGCTTAATTTTGCACTGAGCCTCGGAGAGTTCATCATCCCTTTGGCGGCTCATTGTATCGATACTGCAGCGGGATATGAATAAGGATTACAGCAAAAGTAATGAAATTTTCTTCCGTGACATTGCATGTCAGCAAGATTTTAAATATTCAATTGTAAGGATACGATATATACTAACGTTTAATGATTTAGTTACGGAAGTCTACGTTATTCAATTTCCTTACATAAAGCCTTGGGTCTTAGTTATTAAATTCCTATTATAATGTTCGTAATAGAGAAGAGAAACTTTTCCACAGTTTCAATGATTTCAATGGTTACCAAGTCTTATCGTTGTTATTATTATTATTATTATTATTATTATTATTATTATTTTCTGAACCGTTTTGCTGACAACTCATTGTTCAGAACGTCAATCGCTTATTTTAGAATTCTGAAATAAAGAATAATTTAAAATGAATAAGTATATAATTTTCTTCAAAAAACATCTTTTAATTTCGCATTTGTCAAAACATCTCTTTCCCGTGGCTTCTCAAGTCGTCAAAATTAGTTTACCTCTTACATCGATTCAGTACTTCTCAATTTTTAAGTAGGAAATCTCGACAAAGGCAATAAGCGTACCCTCTATATATGAGGTGTGTGTGTGTGTGGTGTGTGTGTGTGTGTGTGTGTGTGTGTGTGTGTGTGTATATGAGCCAAGAATAAAGTAGGGGCAAGAGGGTACGCGAATTGCCTTTGTCGAGATGCGGGAACGCAGCGCCTCATTCTCTGAGACTGGAAGAAATTCTGTTCTTGAGAAGTACTGAATCGATGTAAGCAGTAAACTAATTTTGAATCCCCAGGAAAGAGATGTTTTGACAAATTCGAAATTAAAATTATATATATTGCAATTTTTAATTAAAACTAAATCTAAAGTGATAAATAATGTTATGATGTTTGTAATAGGGAGTATTAATATTATACTCGCATACTGTTGTTGACACGGACGACCTGGACCATGTTCACATTTTCAGGCGGCTAAGTGTGCGCGTGACGCGAACTACTTTTAATTCGATACACGCAGTTAAACATTTTCATTTTTTGTTTTTAGTTGATCTCAATATTCATCATGAAAATGAGGTACATTTCTGAAGAAGTTTAGGTGTTTTTGACAGCTGTATGCACCAATCCACGAACAGATTTTCTCATAATTCAAACAATTCAAATTGCATGGTGAGTAATGTGTGTTTGCTGATAATATGAAAATGCATGTCTGCATTGCGGGTTGCCGCTGGGTAGTTTTTGTTGCTTTACTGGAGCGAAGAAGGAAAATAGACTACTGCAATAAGGAACGATAAAGTTTTATGACTCTTTAGGAGGAGGAAGAAAGCAATTGCGATGATAATGGTCACAGAAGTAGATCTATCTTTACATCTTCTGAATGTTTGGAATGTCAATTAATGTATATTGATAAAATGCATAAGTACAATATTATTATTGAGAGTTTACGAAGTAAACCGACAGAAATTCAAGAAAAAATTTAAAAAAGCAATTTACAATTTCAAAATGGAAGTTTCTATTTCAAATTAAAAATTAATTTACAATATAAATATGGCAGATGAATGCCTTTATCAGTATGCTTGCGTTATTTTGCAGTAACTACACTGCAAAATTTCCGCTTATAAACATTTAAAAAATAAAAAAGGGGTTTATAAAATAAAGAAAGTTAACTAAGATAAACATTCAATCATTGGTAATTTAATTTTTTAGGACATATTGTATACTGCAGGCAAATACTTCGTATTCTCTTTTCTAGTTACCAATTGTAATACCAACTTCTTTCATGATCATGTCTTATTGCATTATTATATGTTTGTAAATCAAAGAGTAAATGAGTTTCTAAAGGCCACAGTTGCCGATGCGACTCAATAATTTTTTTAAGTAGTTTCATTACAAAAAACACTAACTTCATTCGAAAATAATTTTTACTGAGCACAGCGAAAGCCTATCGTCTTTCAATTCATTTATTTAGGCATCCTGCTTGACGGGTACGCGTCACAGGCTTCTTGTTGAATCTACGCCTGCAATTGTGCTACCTTAATTTTATCTGGGGCAGCAATGAGAAAGTGGATGAGAAGTGGACTAACAATAAGGATAGGAAGAAGGAGGTGGAGGAACATGACCAAAATTAATAAAAGGACAAGAAAGAGAAAGATTACGAGTAAAGGAGTAGAAGAAGACGAAGAAGAAGGAATAGGGAAGGAAAGGAGTAGGAAAGAAAAAAGAGAAAAAGAGCAAGAATAACAACGTTAAAATGAAGTGAGAGAAAGGAAGAAAAAGAAGAACGAGCAGCAGAAGAAGAAGTAGAAAAATAATAAGAAAGAGTCATTGACTTAGTCCAATGCTGTGTGATATTTAATTCCTTAACGAATCGTGTATTTTGCTTTGCGAATCGTTATTGTACACTTATTTTTCAATAACGAAGCCCCGGAACAGCTTAGGCCCTGAAAGCTAATTTTCAAAATAATATTGCTCATGTTCTATAAGAACTTATTCGCGAGTTGAGGGGAACCGTTGTTTGCGAGGAGAAAAGAGAGCTTCGTAATGGTGCGTAATGTGGCGCTTTGAGTCTCACAGCTACGCGCCGTGTTGCCGCGCCCCTCGGGGTCTGCGAACTACATTCTTCGTGCCCCGCCTCGCGGCGTCTCGCGTCGGCAAAAGGAACACGCGGAGCGACGGCAGCGCGAAAGAAAAGAACAACAAAAAAACGTAAAACGGCAAGAAAATGAAGGCGCGGGTGAGTCGGTTGCATCACTTCCTAAAATTTGCGCGTCGCGTCGCGTCGGTGTGTAACGAGTCAGGCATGTTGGGTGCCGTTGCTCGCTTATGACTGCTACGTTATAAAAGTTTATGGATGGCATTTCCGTGGGCTGGCTAGCGTCTGGACAGAGGTTGAAGAGGTCAGACACCGCAAACGGGTACCTGTACGTTTGCCAGGGGAAGGTTGTGGGTAATGAGGTAATGAGGCCATAAACGAATGAACATGTTGCTCGTTGTGGTATGTCATGAGTGGTGCTAAGGGGAACGAGCTCACGGCGAATTTAAATAACAAAAATTGCTAAGCTGATTGGTTCCCTTAACCTCTTACTTTACGATGACGTTTTATTTCACACTTGTTTTTTAAAGTTTCTTGTTGGATTATATGCCCTGCACATTCTGCACAGGAAATCGCCCACCATTCCGCGCATTATATTTCAGACCTAATCCTGCGGAATATGAATGAAGTGGCGGTTGAGAGCGTGTTCATGGCGAAGGCATGCGTGTCAGGGAGAGGTCCGGAGCGTTGGCCCTTATAAGGCCTCGTCGGTAGCCGTTCGCGCCCCCTGCCTTCGCCTCCCCCGCAGCGGCGGCCGATCCGCGATGCACGCGGCGATAGCTCAGGGCGTGTCCGCTCGCGGGTCGACGCCCGGGGAGGGCCAATCCGCGTCGTCGCCCCCTCCCCTCCACCCTCCATCCTCCTATCCCCCCCGCGGTCCACCGTCGCCACCCCTGTCGGATGCCACCGCTCGTCAGAGCGCGTGACGCACAGTCACCACCGACCTCATCCAACGACGAGGGAATGAAGGGTGGGATTGTGTACTTTTGGAAGACTGATTGATCGATCCATCGATCGATCGATCTTTCTTGTGTTTTCAGTTGCGTCAAATATTTTTGTCTTTAGTTCCGTAAGTAGTAGGAGGAGCGAAGATGTGGAATAAAAGATCGCGATTGGCGATTCTAGCTGTCGGCTGCTCTGATCGATAGTTTTCCGTGGTTTTCTCCGATCAACACTAGGCTAATGTGGGAACAGTACGCTAATAAACGGTCCACGGACTGCGCGCAATCTTTCCTTCCTCTTCCTTGTTCTATCTTCACCCCTTACTTACACATACTTACACTTACAGGCACTCCACTATCACACATGCTGGGACACCAGACGGGAAATTAGAGTTGTCCCGGCTGGGGTGATGCCCCACTGATGGGAGATATCTGGTTGGGGATCCGCCCGCCCTAGCCGGCAGGTAGTTGTGCGCCGGATCTCGCCATCCAGAGGGAGAACTTCATCGCCATCTCCAGCGATAAATCATACTCTATATTTACGGGATCAATGACCTTAGTAGTTGTCGCGCTCGGAATCAGTAATTAATTAATTAATTAATCAATCGGTGCTCTTTAGGAGGAGGAAGAAAGCAATTGCGATGATAATGGTCACAGTAGTAGATCTATCTTTACATCTTCTGAATGTTTGGAATGTCAATTAATGTATATTGATAAAATGCATAAGTACAATATTATTATTGAGAGTTTACGAAGTAAACCGACAGAAATTCAAGAAAAAATTTAAAAAAGCAATTTACAATTTCAAAATGGAAGTTTCTATTTCAAATTAAAAATTATTTTACAATATAAATATGGCAGATGAATGCCTTTATCAGTATGCTTGCGTTATCTTGCAGTAATATTTAATCTACACTGCAAAATTTCCGCTTATAAACATTCTGTTGTTGCGCTCGGAATCAGTAATTAATTAATTAATCAATCGGTGCTCCGGTTTGGTTCAAATACACATGGGTAATAATATTTATCGTCCCTTTACTCCTCGGCTTGACGAAACGCCGTCGTCACTCTCGCCTCGTCGCGTGGCGCGCCGCCGCTGGCGCGGGGGCTGCGTGCGCCGCCAACGTGTGAGACATCGCCCTCCCACGTCGCTCGCGCGGGCGGCGGCCCCCGCACGCGGGGAAACGGCACGAAATGATCACGAATGGAAGTGGAGGCAACGGGTTTGATTGGTTTATGTTGATGTTGTATTGTATTGATTTTTGATGTTTTAATGTATTGCTTGATGTAAGGATATACTGGTGCTGGAACGATAAACCGGTAGAGGTTTCTAGGGGGTCTGTTGTGTTGCTTGACGGGAGTCTGTTATACCGCTTTTCGGAAGGCCTAATTAATTTTTTTCGAGTATCCTGTTGTACGTATTTTTAAGTAGGAAATCTTTTATAACACAAAATCAAACTTTTCGGCAGAAGCGGATGTAGAGTTTGTTAACCGTGGCAAAAGTTAATAACCGATCTTATTTCCCTCCTCTTCACTTTCACTAATATATATTTCCTTTGCCATTTTTATAAGATCTGGCACACTAAGACAAATTATAAAATAAAAAATAATCTCCTTATTAGGAGACGTAGTTAACACGATTGTTCAGTTAGGGTTGTAATATGAAACTACATGTGCAAGAGCATGATAATAAATCCCCAAAATGATCTTACAGACATTCTCATAAAAACCCTACATTCAGTTCTCATAACAACCCTTCATTTCGATTTTTTAAAATAATAATAACATCCAAGTTCACTCTTTTGGTTTTCTTGGCGCTCTCCTGTAAACGGCTGTTAGAACTCGAGTCCTGCTCGCTCTTTCGCCCCTACTTTCGGCACTGGGAAACGTTCCGGTATTTGACATCAAAGATAAACATACAAAAATTACAATGGCGAGTATCCAATCAGAGCTCATTCTTAACCCTTAAATATAATACTTATTTAATTATACGTAAATATAACGGTGGGGTCTGTCAGACACCAATTTTAAAGTATGTATATTTTGACCTGAAGGTTTTCGAAAGTTCTGTAAATATTTTTTAATTACGCTTTTAAGTCCTTTTAGTAGAGCTAACAGTTTTGAGGGAAATTAATGTTACTTTATTAAGATATTAGCACCATTCATAAAAAAATTACACATTTTTTGACAAATGTGTATAGATTTGGATGAATTTTTTTTGTTTTTGTTTTAAAACAAAATATCACTGTTAAACTTTATATTTTATTAAAGGCCATGAAAAGTATTATAACCAGTATTATCATTATCTTAAAAATGTAAACAGTTTTTCTTATAATAATGCAAATTAGACGTTATTTAGATAAAAAACAACTAAATAATACTTCATTAGAGATTTGATAGAAGTAAAATTTGACTGAAAAATGAAAAAAAATCAAATTTTAACTATTGTTTTTCATTTACACACTTAAAAATAACATTTGTGTAAAAAATAAATGAAAACTATTGAAAATCGTGTTCTAAATCAAAATCAGGATCCAAATCCGAGTGATCACCAAACACCTCCGATGTTTCTTCGTTATCAATCCCATCTAGTAAATCTCGTATTAGGTGTGAAAAATGGTTGATATAATTTTGTCTAGAAAAAGTCTTAAAACAAACAAAAACCAAAATTGCAACTTTGAAAAAGACACACGTAAATATAACATTGGGGTCCAGCAGACCCCAAAGACACTTCCTCACTCTACTGCGAGGTTAGTAGCAGACTATTAGAAGGCGGCAACTGTGCAAACCCTTCCCAAACCTACTAACTGAATTTACGTGGGAGTAAAATATCCCAAATATTTATTTTCCAATTAAACCTATATATAGAAATTTGGTTGGGGTCCAATAGACCCCAGGGTTTTATTTAAAGGTTAATATATGGAGACATTAAAGAGGAACAATGAGAGAGGGAGGGAGAGGGAAAGAGTAAGAGTATTAATCATACATACAGACTAACTCAAAGAATAAGGGAGAGAATCAGGCGCGACACTAATTAAATTTTGAAATGTAGCTGCTAAAATATTTCTTGAATGGGTGAAAATCAATAGAGAGCTTTTATGATGTTCTTGAGTTAGTGACATGCAAACAGACAAAGATAGAGTGTCATCATAGGCACAGAGAGAGAGGAAGAGACACAAACAAACACACACACACACACACACACACACACATATATAATATATATATATATATATATATATATATATATAGAGAGAGAGAGAGAGAGAGAGAGAGAGGACAGAGAGAATCACACAGAAAAGAGGGAAGTCCAGGAAGTTCTTAAATAAGTCGAAATTGTGGATGATTATTTTTCCATTGCTTTCCACGTATATTCTAAACCAAAGTCGTGAACACCTGCACAAAGGAGCAGGGATTGGTTTCGAGTTCATTCAAGTGCTTAAGGCGTTCTTAGAGATGGTTTAGTTTACATTCTCAGTAGTGAAAGTCGTTTTTCACTCCTTGTTGTAGTACTTAGAATAATGATATATTGAATGTCGTTCGATGTAATAGGATCACAACATTTTTCTCCCCTCTATATATAATTCTTTAGGAAGAGTTCACGGTTTGTATAATTTATAAGAAACCACACACAACTTCGTGTTTCGATATTGCAGGCTGAAGGTGAAAATTCAGAAGCTCGTAGATTATGATTTAAGGAAAACAACATAGTCACATTCAACCATACATACTAAGTCTGCAACTGACGGGGCTGTCGTGCATAACTCGTAAACGATGCGACCTTCACCCTTCAAATCAAGTTTTAAAGGGACACAAGATGTATTTCTATGCCTCAGTAATCTCTTTGAACGCTCCATTTTATTTTTGACCTACTTCCTAGCACGGTTTGTCAAAACCACTTGAAGTTCGGTTCCAGTAAAAGGCGTTATCGATTTGAAACTGATTTACAGACTACAGATTCTTCGCGGGTTTCCATCAAATTATTATTATATTAGGGATGAGGTGAGGGGATGTCACACCTGAGTGTATTCGAACGCCGGGAATCCCATTGCGTGGCGGTGGGAAGTTTGCGTTTTCCATCGGGAGATGTTGAGCGGCTGGAGGGGGTGATGGGCGGGGCCACTTGACGCGACTGGGACCCCTCGAGGGCCAGTTCGCGGTTTAGCCATTAGGCGGCGAGAGATACTGCGGCCGACGGCTCCTGATTGCCTGGATGTTGGAACCGTGTTCTTTTCCACTTTGCGAGACGGTTCTATAAATAATGGAACTTTAATGAATGGCCACCTTCGTCGCTTATTAATGGCTGTCAAAATCAACATTTTTGGATGGGGACTTGTCGTAAAATACACTTACATATTTATAAGGTCTTCCCGCATGACTCATATTGTCGGGAATTCCCAGCTTGCAATCGAAAATTGGGAGATATCGTAGAGGAAGTTAAAGTACATTTTCCTCGCGAAGCAAATGAACACGCATATTTCAATTACCGAGAAAGTTTTTCCTCGTATGGTGACTGGCGCCCCTGCTTCTTCCATCTCTCTTTTTCTCTATCTATCTCTGTCGTTCCTCGGATGCAAGTTGGTTAAATAATTTCTAAAATTGTGTGAAATATTGGTAATGATTATATACTGTCCTAGATCCGTGACACCCACTTGGAATTGTATTCCGGCTTCATGGGATTTGGCTGTGATGACGTATGCTATGAACATGCATTCTGTCTGAACTACTTTGAGCCTTTCTGAAAACCATTAATTCTTCAGCCCAAGTTTAGTGTTTCTTTTACCCTTGACATAACATTTTGTGCCGGGTGCAGTCTTAGATTAGGGATGACTAACGTAGCAATACAAATATATTTGCACTTGTGGTTGAAACCTAAAGGAGGGGTATCTTATAAACGGCTTTTATTTAACACATTAATTTCCTGCTTTTGTGTAATTTGCAAATAAGTATTTGAAAAATGAAGTAACTGAGAAATGTCGCACGGAGTCAGATCAGGAGAGCGTGCAGGACACAAACCACGTGTAATAATTCTAAGCAATTTCTCTTTTGTTAAGACGGAGCACTTCAGCACTGTCTTGTGCCCACAAGTATTTCTTGGCTCCTTAATTTGTTCCACTGGCTTTTCAATTGTATTCCCATGTGGAGCTCTGATTTCACGAAACGCCGTAATATATTTCTGTCGACACTTTCTCGCAGATTCACACTTCACGAATGTGTCATGCACAAACATTTTTTGTTTGAGAGTGAACTTTGAGCGAGCCATCACTAACCAACGAGACTGGAAAACGAACCTTTTGCAGGGCGAGACCTTGAAACTCTCCCGTCTGCAGTGGAGTTGAGCGCATCGGTCCCAGCCAGTGCCGGCCCGTCGGCCGAGCAAAAGTTCCCAAAATGTTCACTAAACTCATTGAATCAGATCTCTACAATAATCCATATTCATACGTTTTACCTATGTATATTCTGTACTTATTTCCAAAGGGTAGGCATCTGGCAAGGAAATATTAGTAATGGGTACAAAATAGTCCTGCGCAGTAGTGTTCTCGTAGGCTACACTTACGGCTCCTCTCGCTCATTAACTTATCTTCACGAGCAACGTAAAAAATTTGAAACGTGCTGTATTATTGTCCCATCGAAGAGGTTTATTCTATCTTCGTAGTTTGCACCATATGATTCATTATCAAGATGTGCACTGTTACTTTTCTAAAATAATTTTCGGGGTAATTTCTCTCTTAACTAGTGAATTAGTATCAAATTGTCATGTGTAAATTTTATTTATTATCAGGTTTACAATTATCGTCTTAATAAACTACTTGCAAGTAGTGATCATTCTCCACGCTTGGCTTCCTATCATGTAGAACGACTTCGTAAGGTAAGAGAAATAAAACAAGCCGATAGACGTTCACGTTTCTTCTTTTAACTTTTTCTAGTGATGCAAAAAACAAACTTTTCTAAGAGGGATATATTAATATTTTAGATAATCATATTTCCATCCTGTATTACGGGTAATAATGAATTGCTCTTTTCGTTTGTTATGTTTCGTCCTGCTTTGTGGCTTCATTAAAAATAAATAGCTTGAACGATCTTCGAGACGGATGTTTCGAAATCGAAAAATAATGCTAGGCAAATATTGAAGTGATTGTATTGGCTGCCACCATGGTTTATTGAATTGGTGTTTTACCCATGATTGTATCCTCAAGAATTTATCGCGGATTTTATTATTATTATTTTCCCATTACATCACGACTAAAGATGTTATGAGTCGGCTGAATATAAATCTACTCCAGGTTGCAACCAGCTACCTAAGGAGTAGATCCAGGGACTATCGGTGCCTCTACAATACTTTGCGCAAAATGTGGGCTGTTCCAAATAAAGCTATTTCTTGCACTTCCCAGTCCTTTGAATTACCGGGGAGTTTAGACAAGTTCTTACTCAAATTTTGCGGAACAAAACCCAGAGCTCCGATAACTATCGGGACGACATGTGCTTTTACGCCCCACATTCGGCTGATCTCGATTTCCAAACTCTTGTATTTAAGACGTTTCTCTGCCTCCTTGGTAACGACGTTTCGATCGCAAGGTACAGCAAAATCGATAAGTAAACACGATTTGTTCTCCAAATCCCGGATGACTATATCCGATTTGTTTGCCGCTATCGTGCGATCAGTTTGAATTTGTTGGTCGTACAATATCGTACACAATCCAACAGACGTCACCGGTTTCGGTGAGTGTTCGTACCACTTGGGGCATATGTTTGGAACTTCGAGGGCGGTACAGACCTCCCAGTGGAGGTAGCTACACACCCTGTCATGTCTTTTAAGGTATTCGGTCTTTGCTAGGATTGGACAAGCTGAGACAATATGATCAATGGTTTCTACTTGCTCCTGGCAAATGCGGCATTTATCGTCTTGGGAAATTTTGAGAATCGCTTTATCATAATGTCGTGTTCTCAAGGCCTGATCTTGGGCAGCTATTACAAGTGCTTCCGATTCTGGCTTCATTCTTCCCCTTTTAAGCCACATAAATGATTGATCTTTATTGATCTGCGCCTTGTCCATTCGTTTCAAATATTGTCCGCGGAGTGGTTTGTCTCTCCACGATTTCTTTAACATTTTTTGTGTCTCACATTTCATGTTTAGCAGCATCAGAAGTTCAGTGTCTGTGTTATTCGACGTGTCTTGCCTAGTTTTTCTTCGCAATGCTTCTTGCTACACTAACAATGCCTCTGTTTCCCATTCTTCGGTCAGATTCATGACCTGTCTCATTAGAGGGTCATCTTGATGGCTGACTACATACTTCCCCAACCCGACTATTGCGTTGTGCCAGGAGGCCTCAATTTGTCTGAGGCCTCTTCCTCCTTCCTTACGTGACACATAAAGTCTATGTATATCAGCTCGAGGGTGGGAAACATGATGCATTGTTAGCAGTTTTCTGGTTTTTCAATCCATGGTGCGAATTTCTTGCTTAGTCCAGCCCACTAGTCCAAAACTGTATTCGGCTACAGGTACCTGCCAAACTACCTATTGCAGATATATTATTATTATTATTATTATTATTATTATTATTATTATTATTATTATTATTATTATTATTATTATTAATACCTAAGTTCAGGACTAAATGTGTTTGGCATTGGATGCTAAATATAAATATAATTCTGCTTCAAAACGAGCAGACCCTGTGATCTATAATACTTGGCTCGAAAAGCGGATATCACGTGATACCTTGCAAGTCTTCCAGTGAACTGGGATATTGCATAAGTTCTTAGATATTCTTTGCGGCACAAATACTAAATCTCTGACCGTCATGGCGGCTCATGAAATAAAATAATGTCACTGCTTTTGTTCGGAAGGTCCAAGAGTTCGAGTCATGCAAACGGCAAGATTTTCGACTAGCTAGACAGCTAAGCCTCGTCAACACAAATTCTAAGGGACTAAAGTAGTGAGTGTTCGTGCTATAGGCAATGTGTGCTATCCGATTATAATATAAAATAAATCCATATAACAAGTTCCTTTACCACGACTGATTTTTCGTGTTAGGGCGAAACTTGTGTTAAGTAAGTACGTGCTAACGAAGGTTTACTGTTTCTACTTTTAGTTCTCCAAATGCAGAAGTACTTTATTTTATTAATTTCTTAATTCTTTTATTTTTAACTGCACACCCCGTAATAGTTATTTATTTCACAGTCTCATCGGTAGAATATCATTGAACAGGAATCCCCCAAGGGCTACATAATCACAAGCGACCATTTTCCTAGAGCGACGACGAGGAAAAGCAATGTGAAGATGTGGTACATTACACACGACCCTTGGCAGACCTTTCTCAAGCCAGACGACGGAGGCGGCGGATCCGCCGGAGGCTGCCCGCGACCGCAGCCACGACCTGCGCCGGCCGCCGCCCCCGCTCGTCCCAGCCATTCCCAACACCTTCACCTCCCCGCCCCCGCACCAGGCTCCACCCCTGCACCGTCGCCGCTCCCTTCCCCTCCCTCGCCCTGCTCTGCTCTGCTTCGCCCTGACCCGCCATAGCAACCGCCCCGCCCTCGTCCCGCTACCATCACCAGCTCAACAGTGGCAACGCCACCTCTAATGTCCCCAACCCCACCCGCACCACCACCACCACCACCACCACCTCCTCCTCCTCCTCCACCCTATCAGCATCGTCACTAACATCTCTCCCTTCGCCAACACTACTGCCACCGCACCCATCACTGCCATCACCACAACTCCTCTATGGCTAGCGCCAGTTTCATTGCCACTACCAACACCACCGTCACCAACACTATCAATGTCTCCGCCACCGGTATCGCCATGGTCATAGCTCCCGCTATTGCTCACGTCAGTGCCATCGCCACCACCATCACCGCCACCATCACCAACACTATCAGTGTCACCATCACCGCGTCCGTCACCGGAATCGCCATCGCCATCGAATTCACCGTCACCGTTATTGTCGCCGCCCCCTGTCTCCAGAGGCCAACCCACCCGAGACGCGCCGGCGTCCGGAGAGCGTGTAATGGCGCGGATAATTGGCGGGCAGTGACTGGCGAAACGGCCGCGGGCCGTCGTCGTGTCAAGGACCTCGCGCCGCCCCGCCCACACGCCAGCCGCGCCGCGCCCGCCGCGCCCCCGCCCCCGCCACCGCCCATCGCTAGGGAACGAAAATTGGGGAGCTTGTGCAGGGCAGGGACCCACCAGTCAACAACGTGGAAGTCAATTTCAGGAGGTCCAGAGTTCAATTCCCTGGCAACCGTGAGAGATCATCTTATGGCGGCTCCACACACCCATTTGATGAGTGGCGATCTACTACTTGCCCAATCCCGAGCAGCTGAAAGCGCTCAGCGATTGGTCGCTTTATTTGATGTGTCCGAAAGGACCGACACGCGGTGGGTTCTGCGAGCACCGAATGTTCGTTGCTAGGTAAATACGAGAAGCAAGCTTCCCATCCACTCTGGATTCGCAACTCGCCGAATTACGAATGTGTGAAGCCGCCTTTACAGTTCCGTCTAGGTCGGGTACTCGCAGTCTGGTGAGTCAAGTTGAGAGACAACTTTAATAACAGCTTCAGAAACTATTAATAGACCTTATTGACTTTTTGGGCAAGTTATGATGATGATGGTGGCGAAGATTATAGATACTATGGTCGAGTGGGCCACATATATTTTCGTTCTAATTTATTTCAAACCTGCTTGGTCAAGGTGACCAAATATTAAAGTTTACAAATTAGAGAGTCTAATGAAAGAATTTGATAAATATATTTTAAGGGCAGGAATTGTAGACCTAGGCAACAAATTGTCAAAGACATATCCTGAAGTTGATAAATTTATTATGTAGTTAAATAAGAAAGGATTAGACATTTTATATCAATTAAAGGAATAGAAAAATGAAAAAAATTAGATGAACACTTTTCAGAATTCCAACCTAATTAGTTTATAACCTTAAATATCTACTATTTCGATGTTCTACTATACTACAAAAGTAAAAATAGAACTAATAAATTGAACGCAAGAGTCACTGATAAGAACCTAGGCCTCAGCGTCCTAGTTAACAATACAGTTTATTGTAGTTCCCGAGTATGATGGGTTCTAGCTACCCTGCTTTATTCCTCTCTCTCATTTTTAACAGTTTTTGGCTCTGAACCTAGTTTCAGAGTTCAGTTGTACGAAAAACGATGAAAATTGTTGAGATATCTTTAATTCGGGAGAAACAGGAGCTTTGGCTCGCCTTGAATTCATTCTGATGAGGAAAACACTCTCCATTGTAGGATCTCTAGAGAATTCTGTAACAACTTTTGTAGTTCTGGAAACAACAGAAGCAACTCACCAGAATTTCGACACTTCTAAATTCGAATGTGAGGATGTTGTTTTTAATTCAGCTTAATTATTTTACGAAATGACTGTGTGGGTCATCGATTGCTAATCTTAATTTTAATTAGTGATAAAACAGCACGTACTTTCTCGCCCGTATTTTCATGCAAAATTACGCAAAAAGTACTAATATTTTCGAAAAATTGTACATGATCTTATTTCAAAATCTATCTTTAAGGAACATATTTCTTTAAAGGACAAAAATCTCTATCTTTAATATTTAGTTGTACGAAGACTCCGAAAAATTGTTGAACGTTTTGCAATTTTCTAAAAATAAGAGCTTTTAACGAAAATCAGAACTGCACCGTTATCAAAAACTTTCTTCACACTATCCAATAACAAAATTGAATCAAAACCCATGAAGATATTTTTTTGAAAATTTGGAAAATGTCCCATTGGCTTTATGTTAAGTTCCCCCCATAATTAAAATATCAATTTCAAATTCAAGGGGCTGCAACATCAACCAGATCAATTGGAGAATAAAAAGTTTGAAGAAATTCGGCTGAACGTTTAGCCGTTAGCGTTGTTCACAGACGGACGGGCGGAGAGGGGAAATGTGGACACACAGACGTTTTGCCGTCATTCGATTTTTTAGTATCAAGGACCCACAAAACATGGATTCTGGCTACACCATATGTTAGAGGATTTTGTTCTAAATTTAACTGCTGGACTTACCCACTTTTTCGTTACCAGAGCCCTACATTAAGATTTTTTACCAAAAATTCGCCGTTTCTTCGCGCAGCATTACATAACGTTTTTGTGGCGAGAAAGTACGAGTAAAAAAGGGATTTATGATATTATATAAATTTTTGGAAAAGGCGGATATTGCACACAGCAGAGGAAAAGTTAAAATTTCGGTGTGCACAATCGGTAGCGAGATTCTATGAGTTATAACAGTAAAGTAGGCCATTAGGTTATGTTCAAGTCACCATAAAAATACGAGAGTGCAGAACTGCTATTAGGTGGGGGAGGGAAATTCCCGTTGCAAAGAGTCTGACTTGGCAGAGCATCTGCCAGTGGGTTGTAAAGCAGCTCTCAGGTGTCTTCGCCCGCTGTACTGTTTTGGGAGAGCTGCCAAATGGGTACCTCTTCTCAGCGCATCTTCTGTTGCATATCGAAAAGTATTCGGTGACTAAACTTTGAATATGTAGACAAAATTAATAACAGGTAAATTTAGTGCCACGCGTGAGGTAGAGATGTTATGCACTAACAGTCCGGAGACGGACACTAGCTAGATAGCTAGGTCGAGTGTCAGTCGTTCTCTGGAGAAGAGGCGGCCGGCTGCTCTGATTTGTAGTTTTCCATGGTTTCTCCAATCAACACAAGGCGAATGTCGGAGCAGTACCCTAACACAGAGCCACGACGCGCGATATTTCATTCCTCTTTCTTGTCCATTCCTCACCCCCTTACACGCACTTGCACTTACACGCACTACAATAATACACTTGTCGTGAGACCAGTCGGGAGTTTAGAGCTTGACGCGACTTGGACGGTGCCACACTGGTGGGAGATACCTAGCTAAGGAATACCCCCGTAAGATGACGTAGGTCGCCGCCGGACCTCGCCAGCGGAGGAAGATCACCGTCACCTCACACGATAAAAATGCTCTAAATTTACGGGACAAATGACGTGAGCAGTTGACGCACTCAGAATCGCTAATCCATCAATCAACCCAAGGACAATGCATCAAGTGCCGCCTACTCTTCTCGCGGCGGTCGCGGGGGCTGTGCGTGATGGATGGCTTCGCAGCGGGCGCCGCCGTAGACGCACTCGTCACGCGCACGTTGGGGAGGCGAGGCGATAAGGCATGTCTGGCACTGCGCTATTAATCACAGGCCTAGTCGACCTAGAGCGGTAGGTTATGGGTGCGTACGTATTTGGCATTTTTGGCTCAGATTAATCCGACTTTTGCCTTCTAGCGGTGTTTCTAGGCGTGGGCCCTGTTTGTGTTTATTTTCCACGCCTGGGGGTTAGGGAGTCATGTGACGAGCATGGCGTTTTCCCATCATCTTTTCACATCACATTTTCTTGAGCTCTAGGTTATTTGGCTGCCTGTGCTTTCTTTCGTCGCACAGCTGCAGAAACTGAAACTGTTTGTAGAAGGCTCTTCTCCTTTGGTCCTTTTCTTCCATAGACTGATGTTAGGTGACCCATCTAGATAGCTCCACAGAATTATCTCCATGATGGGTTTTCTTGGGAGGATATAATTAGGGTAGTGAATGAAGTGATAGATTAATTATGAGGGGTTGGTGGGAGGTGAGAGGTAGGAGATAATCGTGACATAGTTTAACGATCTCAGCATTCGCTTTATGACTGAGGGAAACCATGAAAAAAAACCGGGATGGGGATCGAACCGGGACATTCCGACTGAGAAGTCGGCGAGCTACGCACTGAGCCACTTTGCCCGGTTGTAGGGGGCTACAGATTCATTTTTGCTTCGGCCGGGAATCCACACAGAAAGTCATCATGCTGTCCAAGATACCCGAGACGCTGTACCGGTGGTAACGGATTAACATTCATCGCACTTTTCAGCCAGAAAACAATCAACAATTGTTCTATATTAAATTTTAAGTAAATAAAAAAATGACTTGCGTATTATTCTGTTATAATTTGAATATTTGTTACTTATATGCTATCACTGTATTATTAATGTAACGTATCGTGTCGTATTTTGTTAAATTATATTAGAGTTTGTAGTTGTAAATCTTTCAGTAATGTTTAGCTTACATAAGATATTGTACATAATCACAGTCAATCTTGGCTAGACTATGTCTATTTTCTCTTTTTTCTCACAAACTCGAAATATTTGTTTTCTTAACTAATCAGTTACCAATAGATTTTTCATCCATTTAAATTCTGTTAAATGATTATTCTGTTAAATTTAAATGATGTCATTTTTCATTTCTCCGGTTACAAAAATAATGTGATTGTGAATGGATAACAACAATTATTAATACATAATGTGATCTGAACCAACGAATTTTAAAGAAAAAATATGTTTGATGTGTTTCCAATCATTCTCCTTATGGTAAACTTTCTCCTTTACATTGATTAAATTATTCTGTAAATGTGCCTTTAAAGTTACGATTACTATAAAAATAACCGTACTTTTTCATAACATTTCTTAAAATATCCTATTTTCTCATACTTGCTATCTCCTAACATCCTGCTCTTCATTTTTTACTACTGATTATCTTGTTGAGGGTTTTTGACCTCTAGCTCAGAATTTACGGCAGTCAAATACTGCATGTAAAGAACTATGATTAATTCTCTGTTAGATATTATCATTGCCGACGTATGGAGAGTTTGGACGTTTTTGATTGCGACATGTTACGAAGATAAATGAGGTTTGGTGACAATAATGGTTGGAACAGTGGCAAGTGGCAAAAAGTTAGTTCTGTCCTGTGATTTGATGTGGGTTGGACGTGGGCATTTTTTGTGGTTGTAGGTCTCCTTTTTGTGCACATTTGGGAGGTTTCGTTTTTTGAAGTCCGTAAGTAATTTATTCCGTTACATTCACATTGTAATGAAGTCTCTTAATCTAATATATAAAAATTAATGTTTGTTGGTTCGTGTTTTATTCGCTGCCTTACCGTTCATCCGATTACGATAAAACTTTGTCAACTTATTGCTTACATTTGTGCGAATTATGTAAGCATAGTACAAATTATTATTGTAACTACACACTATGGTGCTGCAGCACAAGACGACACTTCAGTTAAATGCAATTCCCAATCCACCTGAGCTTCTTTGTTGCTGGGCGTTGCCGTGTGATGCGGGCAGAGGTTGAGGTGGACAGGAGGAGTGAGCGATGCAAGATAGAGGGAGAAGGGGGGGAAAGAAAGAGAGAGGAAAAAGATTGAAAGAGAGAAGAGAAGGGGGAAAGAGAGAGGGAGAAAAAGAAAGAGTAGGAAAGTGAGAGGGGAAAGAGAAAGGAGGAAAAAAGAGAGAGATAACAGTACAATGTGTGCCGGGTCCAGCGAGATATATTAAAAAGCTCTAACAGTAACAAAGTTAGTTTAATTATTAAAATAGAAATGTGAAGGCATAAAATTAAAAGTATTTTTAAATAAAAAACTTTTATGTAAAAGAAATCATTCAAGAATACATTGATTTGAATCATATTTCATCAGAAGATATGAAGGCTGATTTTTTAACTAAGGCGGTGGAAAGTAATAAATTATTTAAATGTTTGGAAAATAGTTTATTTAAGTGTAAATATCATTTAAAATTCTGGGGGATTTGTTGTACTGTTGTTTGACGGACATTATTTTTATACATTCCACAGGGTCAGTTGTGTGTTGGACAGACAAAAAAAAAAGTATTTGTTTTTGTTGGAGACGGAAACACAGAAAAGCGCTTCTTATTCTTCTTATTATTCCCTATAGCGCTTGAATAATGAAGTCAAGAAAACAGAAAAAATATAATTTATACTTCTCCTTCATGTATCATTCAATTTCAAAAATGTATTCATTATCGACAAGAAAATAAATATCATTCTTTCTATAATTCCAAATTAAACAAAATAACTCTTTCAAATTTCAAAAGATATTTCCACAGATCCTTCTTCTGCGGCAGCAACGCACCGGGTTCCAGCTAGTCATGAATATAAAGCGTGCAGCGGCATTGGCCATTTCATGAATCTTATATTCCGCTCCAAACACATCTTACGTATTGCCATATTGAAGAAATCTGCAAAATTACGATTCTTTCTTTCATATGAATTTCAGGTTCCTTCATTAAATGCGGCGCCTTGGGCAAGAAATTCAGCTACATATTTTCTTTTCAAAGGAACGCCGACCATCTCTTTAAGGCCCAGTTTCGAATGAATTACAAACGAATTACTCTGAGTTCAATATGTCATAATTTCATCAAGCCGAGCGGCTGGAGAGGTTGATCTGAATACAAAATATCCTCTCCTCTTTGCCTTACTTTGTTGTTCCACAGTATAATAGATTGCTCAAATCCATTCAAAGAAGCCGTAATATACGAGACAATGAAACATAACTTATACAAGCTACGTTTTTTACGAGAGAGTCGTGCACGACTTGCAATGAACGTGGTCCGAAGATGCCTTGTCAAAGTAAGCATCCCTTTCAAGGATGGATATGGTAAGTGAGAGGAGAATGGAGATGGAAAAGGCGTATGTGAAAAGAGGGACAGTGTAAATTCAGTGCAATTGTAGTGACGTATAAAACTCTCTCATCAAAATTAATAATATATTTGAATTGTATACTAAAAGTTGTTAGTGATATTTGGAGAAACTCAAATATAATTTTTGCATCAAAACAGTATATTTCTGTAATACTTAAATCACATATTCTATATAGATAATATTCTAATATTCTCATTTTTATATAGTATATATATATACTAATATTCTCATTTTTCAACAAAATGATTTAATTGCAAAAGAAATTGAATTCTATGAAGAAATCTAAAATAAGAAATTAAGAAATACTAACCAAATACTTAATAATTGCGGTCCCTGTAAATCCGTTAATTATGTCTGTGCAATTGTATACTGGTCCTTTGGATGATTGCCTACCTCAGCTCTCAGTTCTAAAGTCATATTCCTTCGTTGCATAATTTATTCATTGCGTTCAAATATAGTAAATGAAATGAAATAAGAGATTACACATAACATAGTTATTCATTACCAAATAATGAAGTTTATAATTTTCCCTTACAGGAATAAAGAAAGTATTACAGCAATATTATTAAAATACACTTACATTACAAACTTAGTCTTCAAGAAAACAAAGTTATGAGTAAGTAGTCCAGGCTTGCATTCGTATTGAATTGGAAATGATTTATTGGATAACAGTACTTATATTTTATTCTTCCTCTATTCTGATGCAGTATTTGCCCTATGTCGTTAATTAGATACTTTCTTCTTTGCCCCAAATATACATTACGGCGAATCTCTGACGCAGATGGGCTGATCAAGCTGGGCAGAACGTTTGCAGAAGTCGGTTGGCGGAGTTTACTGAGGTCGCGGATGTAGCGAACGCCCGGGTGCCAAGAACAAGAAGTACAGTGCGCCAGGAAAGTCTCTTCGCACCGAGCCTCCTATTAAAAATTGCATTTATGTTGGGAGCAACCAGATCACTGGAAAACAAATGAATGGATAACAATTCGATAATCTATTACGATTGTAGTGAGTACGCAATGTACGTTTTCTTTTGTTACAAGCTGCAGCTCGTGCTACCAACATAATCTGTTGCAAGTACTCTCAAGCAAGGTGCCAATGCGGAGCGACTTTCTTGATGCACTATAGTTCCAGTAATGGCAGGGGAGGAGTCTAGTTGAGCATGTGGGCGGTTCAACAAATAGGGACAGAGCGGAGGCAAAGAGCTGACTGAGCATAGGACGCGGGTGGCAGAATAGGCCAAGTGGGCGACGATGGGATTTCCCCGCCCGGAAATTCCCCCTCCCTTCGCCACCCCGCTTCGCCTTGGCCAAGACACTGTACTGTTACTCTGGCTGTTTTGTTTCTGGCAGTGCTCGTCAGGCTTGTAGAAAGCGATTCTTAGAAGACGCCTCTTTGTTTAACTTGATTCACGTTTTCATCGCCTTGAGCTGGAGCAAAATTTGTGTGAGTTAACCTCTCATAAACAAGGCGCTAAAGAAGATGTTTAATTTTTATATTCTCGGGTCAAGAAGTCACAGTAAAATTGTGAGTTGAAAGGATCCTTATGTAAAACCCCGATGACCACAGACGTCTTCCTACACTGAAGTTATTACTTCATTTCGTAGAGAAACAATATAAACAACAGGCATACACATACACTAAAATAACTCACCGCTTGAGTGAACTATCTAAGCTGCAGTTTTCAACAATTTATTCACGACTCGGCAACTAAATAAAATATTTTTTGAGATTTCGTGAGAATCTTTCAAACCAATATACTATCAGAATGCTATTGCGTGTTTACATGTAACTTGATTTATTTTTATAAGAATACTAGGAAAACCCGGCAGACGTTCTGCCATTTATCTCCCTCTTTCCCCTCCCATCTCCGTTTCTCACTGTCTCTCCCTCCTTCACCCTGTCCCTGTCTGTCACTGTGTGTCTCTGCCGCTCACATTCTGCATATACTTGCAGATTCTGCACATCTCTGAGCAGGTGAGGTAATATCGGGAAGCGCCGTACCAGCAAAAACGTAATAGAATGTTCAGGAAGAGTTCATTCTGTAGATTATGGTGTGAGAAACGTTTCTTTGAGGTCTCTGACTTCAAAATTGTAGTTTTTAAGGCTCTAGAACGCCTCGAGTTATTTGACGATATAGATTCCAAATGCTGCCGAGTGTGTTGGAGGTTGCATTTGACGTGAATATGTAGTGGATATGTAGTGAATATGTAGCGCCATGTGGTAGAGTTACATATACATATATATTTGAAGCACACGTGGCGCTCGTAGATTTTGTGCTTCGTAAGAACTAACAGGAAAGTTGGTCCGATACTAGATAAAAAAAATAAGAACATTCAGTATACAGAATGATTCATTTCAGGTTGTAACAAAATACATAACTTATTTCCCTTGGTTACCAAAAAAAATATTTCCTGTCATTCTGCTGAGAATCACTTCGTTTATACACAGCAGTTTCTTGACGATTTTTCTTCTTTTATAACGCCTAGATGGTTTTGCGTCGTAAAGTCAAAGTTTTCAGGATAGTTTTAAGAATTGCCGAAGAATAATCTACTTTTTTCGGAAACAAGGGGAGAAAACAAAAAATTGCGAATTGCCAGAATTGGGATGCAGATGACGACAGTGCTGTACCAAACGTACCGTACCATATTTTAGGAAGTCAGCCGGCCGTCAGAATTCCACTACAGTAGCGGTTCAAGCAATAATGACTAATGAACTTCCGAGTCTACAACAGCGCTTTCGGTCTCGGAAATGAGCCTAAAATTGCATAGGTTGCAGCGAAATCAAAAAATTACAAAATAATCTATGGGAATCTATGCTTCCGAGGCCAAAATGGTAAAGGAATTATTTTTTGTTATTATTGTGAGTAACACGCTAGTGTGTTTTTATCACATAAAATGACTCACCTGTATATTCTTCAAAAACTAATATATAAATCAGGCAATTAAAGTTCCATAGCTTTTTATTACAACATGCTGATACATGCTTGTACATGTTTATATTTTAAGGAGATTTGATCCACATACAGTTAAATAATATTTTCAGCGTGCTTCTTGTACATTAAGAAAAGCACATCTTTCGGGCATTTGGTAAATTGAGGTCTAAATAACATAACTATTATGAGCACATTCCATAAAATAATTTTCTACTCCGCATATGGTTAATGAAGGATTGCGAAAGCGGCATTTAGGATGTTGAATTTTTAGTCGTACGTGCTAATTCATACTTGTAAGGACCTAACACTTGATCAAGATGCAAAACTGAGGATTAATTTCATTGGATTAATATCACTACCATCACAGTACAACCTTCTTTAGTGCCAACGTGTAGCATCTGGGGGCCAGGACATCTATAAAAATGGTGGCTTTGTGACTGAAAAATCTTTCTGATTCAATCAATCTATATAACACTAGCGAACATGATTTTTACCTCCAGGAAGGTACAGTGCGGAACATACTCAATTTTACACGTAGATTACGAATATCACAATAAAAACGTCATATCACGTCACAGTTTTTTAAATATACCGTATCTTTATAACGTATCATACCGAATTTAGCTATTAATGCAAAATACATTTAAATTGCACCTTTAAGATATGTAAAACCAATACGTATAAAATCTATTTAAAAATGAAGTATTTGTTCAGTTCATCTATGCCACTTTCGTGAGGTATCAACAAAATTTGACTTTCGTGTTTGTTTGCTTTTACCTTCTGTATTCGAAGATCGCCGTCTTCTCACGTCTGTTAGTCGCACTCAATTACGAGTAGGTATTAGTGATCTCAGTAAGTCTTGGTGGGTGTTTTGAAAACCAAACACATGCACCATCATATTTCCTACTGCGCATCAGTCACCGAAAGGAAATCACAGTTCGCTTCGAGCCGTCGCGGAGTTCACATCGCGCTCAGCTCTGTTCCGAACAGTGAAGTGTCTGCCGTTAAGGCTTGTTTATAGTAACCGAAGTGCAAAGTGTATAACGTGCTTCTAGTATCTGGAGTGGCAATTATTAGTGCTACTAATCGCAGCACTAAATACATCAACCATTGCATGTGAACCAGTATCCAGCTGCCCTGGCCTAGGGCAAAGCATAGCCGGGGCCATGGCCACTCTATATAACAGACGGCGCCATGGACACCACATTCATCTCGATACCACCATCCCACGATGAACATCACATCGATGATATTCAACAAGGCAACATGATTCTTCAATATGCTAATCTCAACCAACATCCGCCGCACGAGGACCAACATCCGCCGCACAGGAAACTGCAATTCCAGAAATTCAGGAACTAATGACTAGCGGCGCTACTAAGGTCAGTACTCAACAAACTGCCAGCGATGCAGTCCAAGGCGTAGCTAATCAAGTGAATGAAAACAAAGAAATTGCAGACTGTGCATCAAATAGCGGTAAGAGATCATTCAATGACTCTGATGAAAATGAACATCCCCCTAAAAAAACAGTCAACAGTGCTAACAGTGTTTATGCAGTGTCAATTAGTAATAGATATGCCCCCTTAGAAAAGCTAAACGACCCTGATCCCAGGTTTAATTATATAAACATCACCCCAACCCAAGACGAAAATGTCAAGATTCCACCAATTTATGTGAATAACATAACAAACTTATCAGAGTTTAATAGAAAAATTAAAAACAATATTTCAAATCAATTCACCTCTAATGTAATAAACAACAGAATAAAGCTAATGTTTAAAACAGTACCTGACTTCAGAAAAACAATTAAATATCTGTTAAATACTAAAAGAAGTTTTCACACTAAAGACCCCGCTAATAAAAAGTTCTCCATAGTATTAAAGAATGTTCATCATTCATTATCACTGCAGGAAATCTACGAGGATGTCAAAGAAAAGTGCCCTTCGCTAATCAGTGTCACAAGACTGCACAAAGATAACATTCCTATACCAGTGGTAGCGGCCGAGTTTAACGGCCAGCAAAGCATAGACATTGTATTACAAATAACGGAAATTTGCAACTTAAAAGTGAAAGCTGAAAAAAGACGCAGAATCAAAGGTCCAGTGCAATGCTTAAGATGTTTAGACTTTGGTCATAACCGAAATAATTGTAATCATACATTAGCCTGTATCTACTGCTCACAAAACCACTATTCGGTAAATTGTCCAAATAAAATGCTCAGCCCTTTTTGTAAACACTGCAATGGGCCACATCGTGCAGACGTTCGATCTGATGATTGCCCGTTCTACAAAAAGCTAACTCAACCCCACCCCCCTTAAGGAACTCATAGTGAAGACCTACGCTCAGTAAAAAGCGCTTCTCAAAGTGTTCATGTAGCACCTCTACCTAAAAATTCACAACCAATCAACCCCAGAACCAGACCCAACAACAACACCTCATTTCGCTTACTTCATCAAAATTTCCCAAACCTCCCACCCACAAACAGCATCCCTAACTTTACTTTCGCTCCAACAACAGCCTCTAATCCGAATCCACTTCATCTACATAACCAGCAAGCACCAAACAACATAAACGCCAGCAATAATAATAATAATAATAATAATAATAATAATAATAATAATAATAATAATAATTCATTCATACACTCCCTAATAAATTCTATCACAACTCATATCGTAAATATAATCAACTCAATCATCCCAACAATCATCAGGAATATACAAACCTCATTGTCATCGTCTCCTGTATTATTTCAGTAGTATACCTTTGGGTTCCGGCTCTCACACGCAACCAATCTTTATAATGAAGGCTCTAAAGAAAAAGAATTTCACGGAGACTTGACAAATTCCACTTTGACTTTAAAAATAGTAATGATTTCTTTAAAAAAAACGCGTCGAAATATTCGTGTAAAATGCAACCCTCATCACATGTCAACCTATATCGGCCAATAACTCATAAACAAAGAGTTTTAGAGCTTTAAAAAGTAAACTTTTGAGGCCAAACGCCTCAGAGCAACGTTTTTCACACTACAATCTACAAGATGGGACATTCCCCGATCCATTCAATTAACTTTTCGGTTCCACGCTTCAATACTATCAAGGCCACCTAAATATTTCAGTCCTTCCTGCTGGTAGCAATTTTTGTGGCGACACGCTTAGAAGGCTTAGATTCGATAATCTCTATTTACGCTTTCTGTTAACACCGTAGTTTGTGCAGTCTGACGAGGTTTATTTGCATAATCATTCATTTAAGATTTGCTCGCCAGTAACAACTAGAAGTATTATTGTAGTTGGTTGATACCTATACCTATGAAGATTGTTTCTTATGCGTGTAGTGAAACTATTCAATTAACATATTTTCATGGTCTATAAGTGCTGTGTACTTAATTGTGGAGGGAAGACTGGTCAGGAAGGGTGGAATGGTGTTCAGTGAAGAGTGAAGACAGTGTTTGTGTTTTACCTGTACCAATATTTTCGTAATATCATTATCATTCGATGAAATTTTCAAGTCAACGGGTTCAGACACGTAGCTTTCTCAGAAGTAAAAAGCTAATATTTTTGTGACTATCACGAAAAACACTAAAACCTAACTGACAAAGAATATTGAATAATTACTTCAAATGTCTTTAAAAGTGTTGGGAATTGTCCAAGCAAATTCTCCATGATATTGAATAAATATTTATTGAAAATTTCTTTTACACATTAATTGCATTGTTTTTTTAATTTTTATTTGTAATTGTGTTAGTACACTGCAAGTTACCTTTATAGATTTTAAACAAATAAACACCCTTAGTTAACTACTTTCCCTTTTAGAATGAAAATAGAAGGATAGGAATGAGTGTGGGGTCTAACATGCGAGAGTTCTCCACGGGTGCGCAGAGGTAGTGGGGGAAAACTTGTGCTATGGCACAACACAAAGAACAAACTTTCTAAAGTAGCTAAAGTAAAATAGTTTGAAATAAATGGAAAACAAAAATCAAAACGCGCTTGCCTACAATACTACGTGAATCAATTAAAAAACAACTAAATTTAAAATTATAGAAAGAATAGCGCAAGTCACCCGACAACTGCCAACGATCGCAGTCCAAACGCACGATTTAAATGTTGGCGGTATCTGGAAGTATGTACACCAACGCCCAGCTGCAAACTCATATCGTAAATAAATCACCGTTTGATATTAAACTCAAGGTGTCGGTTCGTTAAGATATTAAAAATGCAAACATCGTTTGAGCAACATTCCCATGTACCGAAATGGGCTTACTAATGCCTACTAAATTGTTTCTAATGCTAACAAATGGTATTTAGTACTCAAAGATGAAAACATTAGTTTGATTATTTTTTGGCTCGGAATTGCTTTTCTTGGGGTACGTAAGGATGCAGAAAATAATTCAATACTTTTTAGTATACAAATAATTTTTCAATTTTCTCACCTCAGCAAGCTGGTACCCTGACTCTCCAAAACCCACTCGGTTCTTCATAACAAATCAAGGAAAGTTAAATAATATTGCAATGAGTAGGTCTCTTCTTGCCTGATCCGGTATTTTCGCACTACTTTACTTGGCTTTCTCAAGAGTAAAAACCTTTTCTATTATTTGACTATCAAGGAAAGCGAAAAGCTAACTCTCAAGGAAGATTGATACATTTCTTCAAATGTTTTAAAGAAGTATGAATTGTTCCAAGAACATCTCTCTATAATGTTGAATAAACTTTAATTGAAAATTTGTTTCTAACATCAATTGCATTGTTATTTTGTTTGATATTCTGTAAGTACATTAGTAGTTCCTCTCCTTTATGGAAAGAATAGTCAAATGGATAGGGAAAGGGTAGGATTTAACATGCGAGAGTTCTCGCACGGGTACGCTAGTCATACTTTAATAATAATCATGGCTCTACAGCACCATAACAAACTAAACATACTAAATTGGAATGCCAACGGCATAAACAATTAGAAAGCAGAGTTATCATACTTCCTAAAAGCCAAAGAGATTAAATTAGCATGTATTACCGAAACACATTTAAAACCAAATGAAACATTCAAAATTCCTGGATATAATAATCATAGATCAGACAGAATAAACTCAAATGGAGGCGGTGTTTTAATTCTAATCGAAAAATCTATACCTTATATCCAAAGCAATTTACCCCAAACCCCTGGAATAGAAACAGTAGCTATTAAATTTCCCCTCGACAACAGAATAATAACTCTCATAGCAGCTTACAAACCTCCTAAAATCAAAATTCATAGTACCAATTTTGGATTACTATTCCAACTAAACACCCCCACAATACTTGTCGGAGATCTCAATTCCAAGGTCGTTCACTGGGGCTGTAGAACTTCCAATACCGCTGGGTTACAATTGTATAAAATTATATCAGATTTAAAACTACAGCTAATCCCTCCCCCTGAACCAACATACTACCCCCACGACCAAAACAAACTCCCGGATATTCTGGATACTGTAATAACTAACACACAAATCAAATTCTATAGTTCTCCCATATTTAAATTGGATTCTGATCATCTTCCTGTCATCATTTCAACCCAGCAACTTTCCCCCTCACATAACCCCACCCACTCATTAAACACGCGAATTAATTGGAAATCATTTAAAAAAATAATCATTAATAAAACGCCGCAATTTAAAACGTTAAATACCCCACTGGAAATCGAACAATCAATTACACAATTAAATAACCTAATTATCAACACAGTCAAATCCCTGCAAGACAATAAGCCTCCATACGTCACAAAAACACCCAACACAAATCTACCCAAGACCATACTAAACTTAATTAAAATTAAAAATAAAACCAGAAGACTATGGAATATAACAAAATCGACTCAAGTGAAAAAAGAATTGAACTTACTCACTACAATAACGAAAAGAGCAATAATAGATTTTAACCACTCAACGTATAATAAACTAATTCAATCACTGAGTACAAGAAACAATTCGCTTTGGCAATTCACCAAAAATGTTCTAAAAAACAAAACAACTATACCACCGCTAAACACACCTACAGGCAAAAAATATGCACCAGCAGAGAAAGCAGAAGCTCTGGCAGATCACTTTGAGCAATCATTCACCCCTAATAGTACTCCCACACATTCTGATCACATGGACATAACACAATCAGTATCTGCACCCAATTATAACATCCCACATAGAATAAAATATAGTTCCCCAAATGAAATCAAAAACTTTATTAAAAATCTCCCTCTTAAAAAAGCACCTGGCCATGATAAAATTAGTAATGTTATATTAAAAAACTTGCCTAACCCCGCAATAGCGTACATTAACAATATTTACAATTCAGTTCTGAGGACCGGATACTTTTCAATTATATGGAAAAATTTCGAAATAATCCCCGTACCCAAACCTAATAAAAACCATAACAATACCGAAAGCTACAGGCCAATCAGTCTCCTCCCATCCCTATCCAAAATTTTAGAAAAAATAATACTAAAAAGAATTAACAACCATCTAAACATAATCCAGGCCATACCAAAACATCAATTTGGCTTCATCAATAAATTATCCACATCACACCAGCTACTTAGTATATCCGAACACATTCACACAGCCTTCCAGAACAAACAACACACAGTAGCCACCTTCCTGGATATCTCACAGGCTTTCGACAGAGTTTGGCACCCAGGCTTAATATATTAACTAAAATCTATAGGAACTCCAAATTATCTACTACAAATCATCAAAAGTTTCATAACAGACAGAACATTTACAGTAACTGTCGAAAAGCATGCTTCCAACCCCCGCAGAATAAAAGCAGGACTTCCCCAAGGTTCCCCCCTTTCACCCACCCTTTTCAACTTATACACATCTGATATACCTACCTCTCCATACACACATATCGCACAATTTGCTGACGATACTGCCATCTTCATGTCTCACCATTCAGTAAGTCACATTTGCAATAAAATTCAAATGCATCTGAAAAACATTGAAGATTGGTCTCTAAAATGGAAAATCAAGCTTAATCCGTCAAAATCAACAGCCAAAATATTCTCTCTCAGAACATTCGCCACACCCACCACACTCCATATTAACAACAACACAACTCCCTGGACCCCGTACAACCAAACCGTTAAATACTTAGGACTAAACTTCGATACAAGATTAACCTGGAAATCTCACGTAGCAACAAAAATTCAACCAAAATCAAATTAATTCAACTAAAACCACTACTAAATCACAAAAGCAGTCTCTCCTTAAACAATGCCATCGCCCTGTATAAGACAATAATCAGACCTTTAATGCTGTATGCTTGCCCCATCTGGGCGAACGCCTCACAAACAAACATTAATAAAATCCAAATAATGCAAAATAAATTCCAAAGATTAGCCACTCACGCCCCATGGTTCATTTCAAATGATCAACTACACAGAGAATTACATTTACCAACCATCAATCATCACATCACTCATCTCTCCTACAATTTCTATTCAAACATATCCTCAATAAATCAAATAACTCACTACAGCCTAGCCACACTCAACGAATTTCCGACCCGAATCCGCAATAGACATCCTCTACACACCTTCCTCAATATATTCTCTGATGTAAGCTAAGCGTAGGTGCTCAATGAGTATCCTTAGCCAATTTTGTAGTTAGATTAGAAATAGTTTTTAGATTAGGTTAAGTTAAGCCAGACGAATTACATGTGAAAAAGTAATATTACTGAACCATGTATCACTCATTCAAGTAATAAAATAAAAATTAAAAAAAAATTACCGAAAGGAATTATTTTAGCCTCTTACCTTATCGCAAATATACAAGTATCTAACTGTTGGGGTGGCAGATTCTGAGACAATGGGTGTCATACGGAACTGTACCCACAGTGCCCGTTAAGTTCGTGTCTCTACCAATGTTGTGGAGAACCATTTTAAAGTCTGCATGCTATTGCACGAATATGCGTATTCCATTTTTAACTTGTTCTTACCTCATATGAAGGATGGTCATAAAATGTTTTAGTAATATAACCAGAATGACAATGTGGAAATTAATACAGGATTTTTTAATTTTAAATACTAAATAGGTTTATATCTTTTGAACCTTACGTGATAGAAACTTTTTATTATGATTTTCAAAATCAGCTTGATCGTTTCCTTTGAAATCACCTACTTTCATCCTGGAGGTATGAAAAAAATGTTTTGTTTCCTAGTGTAATGAGACGATGTTACATGATTTAATTACATTAATAATAATTCATAATCATTCAGTCTCTCAGATTAGGCTGAATGTCCGTTCCAGAGAGATCTCGTGATCTTCCTGTTAGTCATTCGTTCATTTGATTGAGTTTGTTTCGTAGTAACTGTGAAGGCTATATTACCACAATTCAGTCTGGTGACAAAGTAAGTAATCTTGAAAGAGAACAAATCTTTTGAAAATTTGCTCGAAGGCGTCTCTTAGGGTTGATATTTTCTCTAAATATAATATGCTAGGATATATGGCGGTTTTGTGACATTCATAAGACATCACTGGCAAATAAGCCCGTAAATGAACTACTCAGAAGTGCATAAAACAGATTTAAGGCCAAACTTGTAGAATTTTGCATTTTATATTCCACGGCAAACAGCAGCCGCACACGTTCACCGCAACATACGTTACGATGAATGCACATTATCATCAGGCAATGACGCAAACTGGACCCTTAAAATCCGGTTTCGTAAAATGTTCTGGACAGCCACAAGTAAAAGTTACTTTTAGGGCATGCACAGCATGCTAGAAAAGTTTCATTTTTATCACTAGTGCTGAACGGAAGACGATGCTCAAATGATCAGATAAAACCGTGATATGAATGCAACAAAGAAAACAAAATGTTTTCGTCTCCCCGCACCAGGTACTACTGATCGTAATGTAACAAAGTAGATATGTAAATGATTTGAATACTTTGATTACAATAAAATTAAAATCAGTAATATTGACTAAAATAATCTTTCTTACGCCTTTATCTACAAAATGAGATCTTTTTGAACGTTCTGTTAAATTTTTAAGGATATGCTGGTATGCCTCGGATTGGCATAAAGGTTGAAAGGTTAGTTAGAGTATCAAGTATTTTAATTTTTACATGATTTTTATAAGTACAGAATGTTTCAAATGATCCAACTAGTTCTTCCATATTTTTCTATCGATTAAAATAATACTCTCTACACGACATCCTCCGTTCCGAAATTCAAATAAATATCGAGAAACTTACCACATGATCGTGATCCGCACTGTTTTCTACAAAGGCAGAGACTATAAATTTAGGCGCGGAAGTTGATTTTCGAGGTGTCCTCACTACTCAGCCTCGCATGACCCATTCTCTCCCCTTTGCTGTACATTGCAAAGATGGAGGGGAATATCGCGGCTCAGCGTCAAAATGGCAACGTTCTAACTGACATTTTTTAAAACATTTGTTTCTGCTTGGCCCGAAGACCCACAGCAGGCGAGTACGACATCATTTACAGCTCACTGAAGAATATTGACGTTGTTTAAGAAATATGATTGATATACGAATAAATTAAGCACATGGACACATTAAATAATACATTTAATAAATAACGTTGTGAACATCAGGTGCACGATGGTCAGGGAGGGTCGAGGAAATGTCGCGATAGTTTATGTTTTAATCTATTTTAGTGAGACGATTTTGTTTTCCGATTTTGAAATGTACCGCGCAGGGAATTTGAGGGGTTTTGGGAAAAAGCGAGAGGATGGGAAGGGAAAATAGACGGAGATCGATATAATGCTGAGTTCGTTATGTAACTTGGTTTTAGGTACAAACCAGGGTGCTTTTTGTAATAGTTCGGAGAAATTTATTTTGAAAAATCTGCATTTTTTTCATATTTGATATGCTGGCGGAGGCTCAGATAGGAGAAGCTAAGGAATAATATTGGACGAATTACTGATTGGTATAGATGAGTAGCAGCATGAAGTAGGGATGATAACTTTTTGAGTGTAGTTGATAAGTTCTACAAGTGACCAGAGTTATTCTGTGAAGGATTTTTTAGTCTTCTGATTTTGACGAAAATGTTTTGAAATGATCTATCTCTCCCCATCAGATTTTAACAAATAAAAACAGCTTTTATAAATGAGCCTACTAAAACCTATTAACAATGTGACATAGTATTTTGCGCATCGCTATTAGAAACCTTCAAAAATTTAATGTGTTCTACTGTAAACATTTTATAAAAGACGAGTTCTGTCCTTGTTATAGTTCCGAGGCCGCGATATACGGTCGATGACGCGGAGGGGACTTTGCAGAAAGGGGAAGGATCCCGCCTAAATAAACTGAAGAACTGAAATTGGAACCGCAGTGACGAAATATCATGTTTTCAGATTTTTCACGGAAATCACTGTAAATAACAAGGCGAATAACTTGGTAAAAGTTGAAAGTATCAGAAATGTTTCTAGTAGTTCAAAATGACTCCAATGCACGTAGAAGTGTGCATTCTCCTCTCGTAATCAGTTCCTTCAAAATCTGAATGTGCCGAGTTGCTGAGTTTGGCACTTTCAGCGTTTCTAATTCCCTAGTTTACAATTGTTTCCACTATAGCATATAAGTAAACATGCAATTGATTGATAGACGCTCTCGGACTCGTCAATTGCCGTCCCGTACGTGTTATACTTTTTATAACCCGGGGGGCAAACCAGCTCCGTTAAAAAAGGAAATCAAGCAGCAACCTACACTTTATCCCCCTCCAGTGGGGCACAGTCCCAGATGGGACAATCTCTAAGCTGTCTATATGTGTGGTAGCGTAGTGCATGAAAATGTGTGTATGTATGTGTGTGTGTGTGTGTGTGTGTGTGTTTGTGTGTGTGTGTGTGTGAGCGACTACGTGCGTCTGTGTTAGGGGAGAGGAGGCAAAGATGAGGAAGGAAAGATCGCGCGCGGTCATTGGCCCATTTGAAAGTGTACTTCTCCGGCATTCACCTGGTATTAAATGAGGAAACCATGGAAAACCACGGAACGGAGCAGCCGGCTCTCCTCCAGACAGTGGTGGATTTCGACCCAGATATGTACAGTCAAAAAATCCTCCATCATCGGGACTCGAACCCTGGGACCTCCTGGTCAGAGTTGCTGCAGTAGAAACGGTTGTTGTCTAGAGCTAACTTATCCGGTTTTTAACATCGCGATCAAGGGGAACTGGGGGCAGTGGCGGATCCAGGGGGGACAATGGGGCCATGGGCCCCCCAAAAAGCCTATAGAAAATCCTTTGTTACTTTACTTTATTTGGTAAAATTGATTTAAATATTTATTTATGTTATATTTATGTAATTATTTAAAAATAATATTGTTTAGTATCATGCGTACTCTACAAAAATAATATACAATATAATAAATTGTTTGTATCGGCCCCGTGGCCGAGATCGCTACAGCAGGAGTGTGTTGGCGATCTCGGGTCAAAGGGTCGCGGGCTCGAGTCCCACCTCGGAAATGGGAGTATTTGTGTATGTCTGTGTGTGTGTGTGTCGTCCTTTCACCTCTTATCATCATCATCGTCATTCTATCTTCCATACTCCCAGGGCTAACAACCCTGGGGGATAAAAATGGGATCTAGCGTAATGCTGATCCAACCTGAATTACGCACGCCTATCTCTCCGGGCCTCGGAAGACGACGTGTAGCGTGGTCATAAATGACCTATACGCAAATAATGATAATGATAACAATAATAATAATAACAATAATAATAATAAAATGTTTGTTATTAAACAAAAATCTATGCTGGCCCCCTCCAAAATGACCGACTGGATCCGCCCTGACTGGGGGCGGGGCGTTTCGCGGGTCGTGATCAACCTGACGGCGCGGCGCGGCGGAGCGGAGGCCTCTCGCAGATCGTATCATTGCCGCCTCCCCCCCGCCCACGCAACAGCTACCGACGCTGTCGCCACCGCCGCCCGGACCTCCCCTGACGCTCTCTTCGCTGCCATTAGCTCGGACACGCCCTTTCGCTTTTGTTCTTCCTCTGGGGTTTCTTTCGGGGACGTCCATCTTGAAACTACATTGGGATGGCTTTCCCAGACACAGTAAACTTTGTAAAATTGAAACAATTATTTTTAAACAACCCTTTATTTTTTTATTCCTGAGGCTTTTTCCAGCTTCAGGCGATATCGGATTTCGACCATCCGCACCGCCACCGGGTACCCACCATATCGTTCACGGGGACACATATTAACTTTTTTTACACTAGACACACTTGCGTGATCATCGGTCTGTGATAAACAGAATCTCAAGGCTATCCACGGAAACACACATACATGAAAGTCAAGGTACAAACAACCATGCTCATGGCGGGACTCGAATCAGCGTCCAATCAGATCGAGGCGCTGAGTCGGCCGGGCATACACCCGAGCCACCTCGGCCATTCAAGTTGGCTTGAACCACCCTTTATTCCTTCTCTAAATTTCGTTTTATGTTAGGTAATGTACCTAAATGACTCGAATATGACAATGTTTACATAAAAAAGTTTATCTTCGCACGTAACAATAAACCAATAATACTGAAATAACCGTTTATTTTTCTCCTTTTTCCTTTGCATTTACAGCTCAATTTGACACTTGGTGTGAGACAATTTCAACGCTTAAAGAAGTTATATTTGTATCAATACACATACGTCTGTGTTAACGTCTTCTCTCCATGGTTCCTTTAATTTCAATTAAACTCCATTGACCATTACATCCACGGCAGGCGTTCATCAATTACCAGCCAAAACCATTTACAGTTGACCTTGCTTCAATGCTACCCACCTAATGCGGGGCATCGACTGCTCTCTACTTGGAGTTGACCGTGGCAACGATTGCTTACGGCGGCTCATCACTTCCTCTTCCCATCTTATTAAATCATTCGAGAAAGTCCGCGCAACGTGTTTGAACTGCCGGGTGGGCGAACCGACGCTTCGCATCCTGCTGCTTCATCGCGCCGCCGACCCTGGTCGACGAAGGAATCGTTGCGTTGTTGTCATTGCCAACGCCTCCGCTGCGAACCGCTCCGACACACTGTGGGCCCCCATCCCGAGAAATGTGGCCACCAATGAACTCATGCAAATTAATTTGAAAATTTACTTGATGTAATTTAATTACCTGTTAATTCGCTGATTTTGAATACAGTATCAATTTTAAAAAGTGTCAAAGTAAAGCCCGTAGAAAGGAAGCCTGTTCGTGTATAAATTAATTAAATAACGCATGATGTCATCCAGAGCCATTTTTTAATGATCAGTCTGTTGTAAGTTGTAGCTCTAATATCAAAACACAATCCACAATTATCAATTTGTGCAAATTCTTGCTTCACGCTTCCATAAAACCAAAGTTATAACATTTTCGTAAAGAGAAGAAACATAAAAACGAAAAGGAAGCAGAGAAAACTCTAATATAGCCTTGTTTAATTAGCGGCAATGCAAGAACACATATATTGAAATTTATCTGAAACGGGGGGAGGGAATGAAACCATGCATGAAATCAGAATCTACCGTGCATAACGTAGTGAAACACATTGGGATTTATTAAACAACACTGTCGGAGTTTTCATTTATTGTTTCAGGGACTACCTTTCGTAGGCGACGATCTTGTGGTCCCTATTTTGATTAGCTGTTTTTGTAGAAATTATATTCAAAATATTATTTCCGGAGCTCTTATACCCACTAATAGTTTCGGACTGACACCCACGCGCTCACAATATTACTGAACTCTTCAATAGGTCATGAGTCATGTCATGGCACGAATAAAATTGGGTTTAGAGCATCCTCAGGCTTTAAAAATAGGAGCGGAAAGGAAGGATCTGGTGCAGTGCGTACTCGAAGGTTAAGACACTGCTCTGGCTTCCGTCTGGAATTAATAGTAAGAAACCCCATAAACAATCAGAACTGACAATCTCCGGAAAGCTCAAGCACTGTTGCCTTCCCTCATCTAGCTACTTTCATTCGAAAACTCCACCATGAGTCTAGAACAGGGCGGTCCAACTGGCGACCCGAGGTACCATTAACTGTGGCCCGCGAAATATTATTAGGCAAACGTGAAAGTCCCTTGCATCCATGTCAGGGAAGAATATTGTGCCTAGCGCACGCGCCCTGTCAGGGTTAACGCCCTATTTACGTAAAAATTGGTGAAGTTTTCATTTAAGAATTTTTTTTCTAGTAAATTCATAAATTCCAAATCATCTCAATGTGTTTCACTGTGTTGTGCATGATAGACCCTGATTTCATGCATGGTTCCATTCCTTCCCCCAGTTTCAGAGCAGCGGACCAACTGCTGAGATCAACAATACGGGGACAACAACGTGTGGATCGGCCGAGTAATGAAAGTATGACCTGTAACCATATTAAAGGTTTAAGTTGTGGCCCTTGAGGCACTGCCAGTTGGACCCCTAGTCTGGAACGTCCGGCATTCCGATTTATTGTTTCATTCCTGATGCGCAAATGCATGCGCTATTCCGACCATTTTACAAATCAGCAATACACAAATACAGATAAATTTGTTGTTGATTTTACTGTGAAACTTAGTTACTAAGCATTTTCGGCTGTATCCGATATCAATTGTTTGATTGGTAGGTGATGTGTGATGATATAATTTTTAATGATGGTACAGCAATGCTGGAATGAGAGGCAGAAGAAACTAGAGTAGCCCGAGAAAACCTTCTACGGATCCGCTTTCTCCATCACCTCTTTGTTTCCACAAATTTCATGTGGGATCGACCAGGATTTTAAGCCCGATATCTAGAAATGTAATATGAGCGGTCGGACGCTCACATTACGAGTAGCTTCAAATTTTCTCTCATTGACAAGATGTAACAGGGCGATATTAATCCAACACATGTCGGGTAATCTGCTTGAGTCCGCCCTTTACGGATAGAGCTTTTCCGGCCCACCGTTCGAAACAGGTAAAATGTCATTCGCCACGCCTATTGAAGGGGAACTGACACCTTTTTGACAAATCCTTCCAGAGCATTCTAAGAGAATTCTCGAAAAGCTGAGGTGAGTGGTGGGTAGTTGTGCACCAAAAATGTAGTTTCATTCTACGGACGTTTTGTTGACCTCTTCTTTTGCTAGTTGTGGTGGGAGTAGAGCCGGAGGAGTGGGTTGCTCCTTTGCTAGCAGTACTAAACAACGTGAGTTTTCTATAACTTAGGAAGGAAAATGTTTAGTTTTGAAATTTTACTAACATTGCTTTGTTGAAACTTCCATTCATCATCAACTATGTTTAGTAAAAGGGTGAGGAAGAGGTCTTGGAGCTCAAGATAACATGCACAGAATATACTTCTCCCCCATACTTCATATACAGTTTTTACCATTCTTTGACCAAAATAAAGCAAATTAAATCACCCAAATTACGGTATCGTGAATATAGTAGTGATCAATAGTTCATTTGATTCCTCTCGGCGCAACAAATCGATTGACATTAAGGCCGGATTCTTCTAGCACATTCTAAAATAAACACTAAATATTCTGAAATTTAAAAAAACTTTAGGGGGGACAAGGCATCTACAGTGGTAAAATTCTGTGAATTACTGTACTTTCATAATATTGATCGAAAAGACATGACATAAATTGCAATGATTTGATTATTTAGAATGACGATACTGAAACTTAACTTCGTCATGAAACACAAACATTTTAAGAAAAGTATTTCTATCGACACTCTCTCATCTAATTTTCTCTGCACAAGCATTGAGATATACAACTGTATTATAATCAAAATTTATTTTTATTATTAGCTTGAAGAACACAAGTAAAAATATTTACCACGAATATGGTGATGATGGCTCTACAATGAAGTTTTCTATTGTTGGTCATTCTTTTGGCCTTCTCTCCTATTCACAAAAGGGATAAAAAAGGCCAGTAGATCGAGTCTACTTGTATGAATCTCTTGCATTCGAAACTAATAATCATATTTTTTTTCCTTCTCTTTTTCCAGAAGTTTCTTGAAAATAAAGTTGATTTCTATTGAGACCTAAGTGATTAATTTATAGAATGTTACATACAATGACATCAATTTGAAATATTTATATATTTTGGCCAAGAATTAGGAGGAACTGTAAAACTTACATTGTAGTACATGAGGTTGTAACATATCGGAAACAGTCAATAATTGAATATTACACAATTATTCAATAATTGAATAAATAAGTCGCTTTTTCCCTCTTGTGCACTAATTTTTGCCTCAGTCAGCAGCCACGTCCACTTACTCCTACCCTATTGCGACCTCTCCCTTCGTAAGCCATTTTTTGGCCTCCTTCCTTATTATTGGCCACACCTGTAGCCTCCTGCCCTATTTTGGCCGCTCATGTGGCCTCCATCTCTATTCTTGACCTCTCCTGTGACCTCCCCTATTGTTGACCAAATCTGTGGCCTCTTCCCTTATTGTCGACCACTCTTGTGTCCTCTCTAATTGTTGGCCACTCTTGTAGTCACTATTGTTGGCTGCTACTGTGGCTCCTCCCCTATTGTTGGCATCTTTTTTTTTAATTTTCCCCCCTCCAGTTTCCCTGGAAGGGCGGGAATTTATTCAGTGAAGAGGCGCACATTTTTACTACAGACGATAAGGCTTTTGGAGTTTTTGGGAGGGCGGTAACTTGAAAAGAGTACTTAAAATTAAATTATTAATTAAAAAAATATTACACGGCTGGCCTCTTACTTACAGTTGATATCTTCGGGTATAAAGTTCTTAGAATTGTTGGTATCTTGTGGCCTCCTCCCTTAATGTTGCCCACTTTTGTGATCATCCCTATTGTTGGCCACTCTTGTAGTTTCCTCCCCTATTGGTGGCCACTCTTGCGGTCTCCCATATTGTTGACAACTCTTTTGATCTTCCCTATTGTTAGCCACTCTTGTGAACTCCTCTCAAATCGTCGGCCGCTCTTGTGGCCTCCTTCCTGGCCATTCTTACAGTCTCTCCTACTCTTGGCCATTCTTATGGTCTCCTCCCCTATTGTTGGCCAGTCTTGACGTTTCCCCCCTTTTGTTAGCGGCTCTTGTGGCCTCCTCCCGTATTGTTGGCCTCTCTTGGTACCCCCTTCCATATTGTCGTTCACTCTAGTTGCCTCATCCCCTATTGTTGGCCGCTGCCCTGACCGCGTGGATCACAGTGCCCTATAATTGGCCGCTCATGTGGCCTCCTTCTCTATTGTCGACCTCTCCAGTGACCTCCCCTATTGTTGACCAAATGTGTGGCCCCCTCCATTATTGTGGCCTCTCTAATTGTTGGCCACTCTTGTAGTCACCTCCCCTATTGTTGGCTGCTACTGTGGCTCCTCCCCTATTGTTGGCCGCTGCCCTGACCGCTTGGATCACAGTGCTCGGCCGCCGCCGCCGCCGCCGTCGCCGCCGCTGCGGATGCCGGGGGGCTGCGCGAGGGAGGCCGCCCGCGCCCACGCCGCGCCGGTCAAATTAAGGGCACGGCCGCAACCTGTTTGCGCCGCGAACCACCGCGCGCGCGCTCGCCGGCCGCTCACCGCGCGCGCCAAGCCATGCGCGCCCGCCCGCCCTCCCACACTCCTTGCGCGAACCTCCGCCACGCCGCGCCGTCGCCTCCAGCGGGGATGGGACGACTCCTATTATTTTTGATCCTGCGAAGGAAGATAGTTTTTTCTCCGAGGATTTTGTGAGTTTCTTCCGGCCAAAGTACCAAAGTAACTGATTTTGGTTGTTCAAAAACAACCCATTTCATTTTTACTTTGTCGCAGTTACTTCGTAAGAAGAGAAAGTATTATAATCGTTCTACTAGCTAGCTACATACTCGCTAGATCGGGTTCTGTCGCTGTCTGGAGGAGAATTCTAGCTCTTGGCTGCTCTGTTCGGCAGATTTCCGTGGTTTCTCCGGTCAATACTAGGCGAATGCCGGAACAGTATCCTAACAAAAGGGCCACGAACCGCGGACGATCTTTCCTTCCCTTCCCTGTCAAATCCTACCACTTGCTTACTTACACTTGCACTTACATGCAATACGTACCACACATGCTGGGAGACTGGTCGGGAGCTTATAGCTTGTTCCGGTTGCGGCATTGTCCAGGCTGGTACGGAGCTTGTTCCGCCTGGTACGGTGCCCCTGGTACGAGATACCTGGTAGGGAAAACCCCCGCTACCTGCAGATAAGCCGGCGCCAGATCTCACCATTGAAGCGTACCAAGCAATTGTTGTAGAGTTATGTCTAACCAACTGCATTTCTCTCATCATGAATCTTAAATTTCATGCTTGAATTTAATTGTCAAATACATATAATTATTTAAATAAAAGACACGGAACTTAATGTACACCTGAAAAGAGACATTACTAAATAGAAGCACAAAAGCAAGTAGTTTCTAAAAGCAAGTCATAAGCAAAATATTATCCATAAGAAAATAAAAGCAAGCGAACTATTCTTCAAATTAAAAAAGAATTGGTACGGTTTTAAGGGATATCATATCGTTTAAAATGATTTTCGTTTGTTATTGTAAATAGTACTTTATTTTTAGTCTCACATTGTTTACTCCTGAATAGTCACTCAAGCTGCGATAAAACGAAATATATTCAGATGTACTAAATATAGCAGCGTCCAAAAAACGATATCTAAAAAGTAAACGCATTGAACTGAACTGGTTCAGATTATTGTCTATTTCATCTTTTTAGAAAATCGTAATTATCCCTCTTTTTTATTGTGGAGCATCAATCATTTTGAATATCAGATTGGAAGATATGAGTTAATTATCGACGAAGCGGTATGAGCCAATCGTGTTGCAGCTGCCTACGTGCAGGAAACAAAATTTCCTGAAGTGTAGTTCAAATATACATTCATATTATTGAGTTGTTTCATTGGTACGAAGTATGTAGTTGTTGACCTCCAACATGAGCTGCATTTCTGGGAATTTCTTAATTGACATCTTATTGGATCTCAGCGTTACCAATTAAAATTTGAAAACAATTTTTGCTGTCAGGTTCCACCATCACAACAGTACTTTCTTTGCGTCGCTCCGTAACCGGATAAATGTAAAATCTGAATAGAGCAAAAATTGCCCTAGGATTTTATTTTGCTTGAAATCAATCGAGAATTCATTTAGATGCTGCACTGACGAAATGGCTTCCTGCCTCTGCAAGGACGAAATGATGATCTGCCTCCTAAAAGTGCGAGTCCGTCGGGTGAGATAAAACTCATCTCCTGAATATTGAACTGCCGACAAGCGAACCGATGAATCACCGAGCTGCGCACGCTAATTGTGGAATAGAGAGATTTACGGTGGTGTTATTTTTTTTTGCAAAAAACTGTATTGACAAATGGGACACATACAAAATATAATCTGCGCATGTTCTCTTAAGGTCCAGAATGCCATTGTGAGTGCTGATAGCACAAAACGCAAACAGGCCACCATGGGATCAATAAATGTTGCTCGTTATCGTAATGCTTAGACTCCCATTCCACAGTTTCATTCAATATCTCTCTGACATTAGATTATTTGATAGAATCTAATTATTTGCTAGAAAGAAATTTGCTAGCAATTACCTGTCCCTCTCATCATATTTCCTTTTTAATCCTGTCATTGCTCTAACACAATTCCCTCGCAATAACCCTGGTTGAAGGTACAACACATGAAATCACTATCAGGGAGGTAACAAGAAGTTACCCCTTGATACAAAGATTCTGATACAAAGTTGTTCGGCCAATCAACTGAAGAGCCTCGCGGCTCAACGTTGTACTGTCTGTAAATGTAAAATAAAATGAATCAAAAAATCGTAATGCTTCTCGTACATGCTACATAACACGGTTAACCAAGTGGAATATCATATTTCAATACAGTTTTTGCACAGCATGACGCCTTAATATAGTATTCGGTATGGATTCACTTTTGAGCCAGCGCGCATCCACGAACCGCAATGTTATGTTAAACTTATAACGGAAAACCATACTCCATCAGAATTATCGTGTGTAATCATGTTTCGAATTGTACGATTCAAGTCAAGTGATCACAATAAATTGAATTTGTTCCCGACTCTGGCGGCAGAGTGTGCTGCCAACTATAGTCCCATGATGCAACATTACATTGATGGAGAACTCTAGTCGAACAAGTGCGAATCAAGTGGATGTGAATTTTGTGTGAGCAGCAAACAAACGTGAAACACCAAACAATTCCGTTTGAATTACTTTCATGTATCGTAGTATTATAACAAAAATATCACGCAAACGTTTTTATGTCTTCAAACGATACAGGTCAAGTGATTGCCGCTAATGTGCATCACATTGTTGTGCCTTCCAAAATCTCTCCGTTATTTGTCCAAAGTAACGTTAAAACTCGCGCATGCATTGGATGCAAATACGCGTGCGCACGAATTGGAGCCAAAGTGTGTTCATAGTGTCTACGATATTTTGTTTCACGCGGTGCAAGTAGCTTTGCAAGACGTTTCACTTGCTTGCTCGAGCTAAAATATCTTCAGACATTTTCCTCGAGCGTCATGCTGTGGGCAGAATCACAAGCCAGAGCAATGGCTCTGACAACTTTGCTTTGTCTCTTGAGGAAGGAATTGGTGACATCTCATGTGCTGTAGCATTGCAGACTTACAAATGCAATAAACGTAAGGAATAGTTCAGGGAAATATTCTATATATTGTAGCTGCTTTTTCTACCTAAAAGCGAACTGAATGTGTATGGAAGTGCAATTAATTAATAAATGTTATACACATTTATTTTCGAAATTACAGATCAGAAGAATGTCAACAAATCTTTCTGAAACAATACTGCTCCGTTTTCTAAAATAATGTTTGCCAGCTGCAGTTAAAGTTTATTTCAGTTACTTAATTTGCAGGATCTTTTATTTCCACTTTTTCATATCTTCTGGACTTCTGTTTAGGCGTTTGAACTTCGCGGGATCTAATAACTCCAGATGCCGTGTTTTCTCGGCCAAGTGCTTTTTGTTCGCGACATCGAGGCGCACGACCGTCTGAGTTCGCTCAAGGAATTAATTGATGTCAATGGAGAGCCTCTGACCGGGAGATTCTAGATTTTCAGTCCCGACGAATTGCTCCAGATAAATAGTCAGGAGTTCAGTAGCTGTTTGGAAGAGAATTCTAGCGGCCGACTGCACTGATAGTTTTCAGAGGTTTGGACAATCAACACCAGGCGAATGCCGGAGCAGTATCTTAACAAACAGGCCACGGACCGCACGCGATCTTTCCTTCCTCTTCCTTGTTCTAACCTCACCCCTTACTTACACTAACATTTACATACACTACACTACCACACGTCTGGAGACCAGTCGGGAGCTTAGAGCTTGTCCCGGACGCTTGTCTGGGACGGTGATTCGTTGGTGGGAGATACCTGTTTGGAGAAAACCCCGCAAGCCGAGTTTGGCGCCGTATCTCACCATCCAGCGGAGAAAGATCACCACCACCTCCTGTGGTAAAACATTCACTACACTTAAGAGGCTAATGGCTATAACAGTTGACCGGCCGGAAACACTAATCAATCAATCAAGGCGCGCGAATAATCTGTCATTCTGAGCTGCCGTCTAGCGAGTTTTCTGTTAACTGGCATGGCGCTCGAGCGAAATTGTCTCGTGCAGGACTCTAGTGCAAAAAAAAACTCGCTATTGACTCTGGAGATAAACCGGCAAGGACAAGGACAAATCGTGCACCGAGCGGAGGATGCGTGTTCGGCGAGACAACGACACCGAGTCGTCCGCTCAGCTTGTCGTGGGCGGGGCGGGGCAGCGGCTGTCGTAAGGCGGCGCGCTCGCGCGTGTCCAGAGGGGGGACGACAGCTCCGCCGCGCGATGCAAATGCCGGGATGACCGTGACGGCATGCGGCGGTGGCGTGACGAATGCAGACGCCCGGGCCGGAGCGACGGCGCCGGAATCGCCATTTTAGCGATACGGTTTTCGTTTCGGTACACTCGAAATTCAATATTTCGGTTGTTTTGTTGTTTTTTTCGTATTCTATTCTCCATTTTTTGTTTTCAAATTGTGCTTCATAGCGTACTGTTCTCTCGTCTTATAATTTGATACACCTGTAATCAAAAGTGAATGTTCCAAAAAAAGGGGCTTTCACCGGCACCGTGGGAGTTGCAAATTAAGACCAAAGAACAGTAAAACGAGTTGCCCCAGAAGAGTTTTGACAACTTCACCGAACTGAAGTCAATGCTCCGCGACTGTGACTTTTAATAGTAGTCAGAAGCCACGGCATCGCAAGCAAGACGGGTTGCATTAATCTCCCAGGATTAACCCGATCTCCAACGTTACGATAGAGTAATAATGGAAAAGTATTCTACAGCATAACGGAATTGTGGTGCGAAATAATGTGACTCGTATTGTTTACGATGCAAGTGAAGTGGAATTTGTTCCCGACTCTAGCGGTAGAGTATGCTATCAACTCCATTTTTTCATGATACAGCATCATATTGATGGACAGCTGTAGTCAAGCAGCTGCGAATCAAGAGGACGTCGCATGGGAGTTTCGCGTTAGCGGCAAATAAATCTGAACACTAAAAATTGCTGTCGGAATTACTTTACCACAGATCATTACGATTGAGAAAGAACATTGGCACTCCGAGTGTAATCGGTGTAATCTAATATGTAATTGCGCGTTCGCAACGCAACTTTGAAAGCCAGTATATTCTAATGTGGAGTTCCATTGATGGCGAATCTTTGACATAGGTTAAATAGTTGGGTCGACTAAGAACGCCGCCGCCTCGATGTGGATTCTAGAGACCGGCTGCTCTAATCTGTCGTTGCCGTGGTTTCCTCCTATCAAACGCTTTTAAACTGCTTCAAGATAAAAAAAACTGCTCTTCGTTAAAAACTTTTAAGACACATGTTCTTGCATTTCTTGTAAAGTGAAATGTTACAAATAGAAATCTAAGCCTCGTGACCACCAATTAACAAACCTGATCTGTGTTCACTTGCTTCCCATCCTAATAATTTCACAAACAGGTTAGTAAAGTAAGAGTTTTAGAATTGCAATTAGTGTACTTTTGTTGATAATTGCCTATGTTTATGACCTGTTAAAATTGTATGCATCTGTAGGTGCAGACAGGAACTCCATAATTATATCATGACTTGGCTTCCTATTCTATTGACTGGTTGATTGTCTGTGACAAGCGTTTTCGTCTCGCCAGAATAGAGCGGCGGGCGAGGTAGTAATGACTGTATCTGGGAAATTATAATCGCTTAGAGTGATTACCAGGCTTGAAGCATGCATCGGTCTACAATGAATTTCAAATGCTGAAATTATATTTTTATCAAAATTATCATTTTTTGTACTTGTCTGTTAAAATTCTGTTTTCTATTATTACAAGTTTCTACAAATTGTTACAAAGATGCGCCGCACGCCAAAGATGTTATTGCAGATTGTTACAAAGATACACGACCTGGCTTCGATGTTGTGCTGAACCGACAACGTGTGTAATTTGTTAGTTATAAAAAATATAAGGGTCGGTGACCACGACAGCATACGCTAATGGCGTACTCCAGGAAACCCCTGAAAGTAATTCTCTTCAAAGAAAATCCACACATATGAAACTTCCAAAAAAAGTTTGATTATTATGATATTCAAAGCAAGAACGAAATGAAATTATAACACGAAAAACTCAGAATATTATAAAAACTCAGAATATTATTAGCAACACTATTATTTAAACTTAACAACTAATCGAATATAACAAAATCAGAAATTAAATTCCTTATTCCACAATACGCATTTAGTGCCCTTTAACGTCTGTTCATACGTTTAAACGATTAAAAAAACTTGATGTCGCCGTGTTGCTCACTGGTCTTTTCTTAAATCTTTGCCGCCGTAATATTGTCATTACTATTTGGGCATTGGCTCTACTCCACTTCATCCATGAATGTCATAAACAATGCCATCAAGTCTATAATCAATCTCATTCCGAACGTTACTAATTTTATTCATTTTCGACGCGTTCCGCATATTTATCATGCTTCTATTCATTCCCAAGTCCTCATTTGTCACCCCGCAACCATTGCCACCATGATGACCATGCGCAATCTTCAAGGTTCCACACCTTTTATCAAATAAATCCCTTCATTTTACTGTCACACATTATGATCTGTCCCAACGTATAAATAAAAGTCATTGTTGTTATTGTTATTATTATTATTATTCAATTGATTTATTTGGAACAGCTTTATTATTATTATTATTATTATTATTATTATTTTAAGTGAATTCCGAGCAATACAATAAACAACGGAACCTGAACTGCGCTTCCTTGAATTTCGTGCACCCACTTTCCATCTTTGGATCCGAGCAATGGCTGATACACCGTCCCTGAGATCCAATCCCTGAGATCTGGAATGGCTTCGGCATGCTGTGATTAAGTGGACATCAGGCCAGAATCTCACCTGGCCAGGAACAACTTCGATGGGAAAATGAGATAGTTTCAAAACGTTTCTTCTCACTTCTGAAAAAACGAAACGTGCATATGGAGCGTGTATCCTAGTCACAGAGTGGCAGTGTGCCGTCAAGAAAGTTTTGCGGTAAAACGAAGGTTCTTTTTCTTATTTCGTCCAACATAAGGTGCACAAGTAATATCTATTCTCAATGCGGTCGGCCAGTAGCGCAGCAGTAAAAATGCTAGCTTTCCACATTTGGGTAGCGGGGTTCAATTTTCTTTCGTGGAATTTGCAATGGACAAAGTGGGTTCACGATAGGTTTTCTCGGTTCCCGTTGCCTCTCATTCCTCCATTACTCCTTTTTAATTTTTATAAATGATGCCACCATTGTCACCTATCATCAAATTATTCAGCCTGGAAAGAGTGATACCAGCTCATGGAAAAAAGTTATTTGTGATACGAATGCTAATCGTTATATTATTTTGCGACTAGGAAAGATTGCAAAAGGAGGCCGAGCAAAATAAAGTCATTATTCGTACGTGTGTCTTACACTATTTTTTAGACAGCCATACTCACTTTTTTTATTTTAATTCAAAAATACTTAACTGAGTACTTTGTTACATTAAGATCATTAGTAACTGATGAGGTCAGACGAAAATATATTCATTTCTTTGTTGCATTCACAGATTTATCTGAACATTTGAGCATCGTCTCACTTGAAGCACTAGTGCTAAAAACAGTTATTTATGATACGAGTGGTAAAAGTGACCTTTTATTTTACGAGTAGAAAAGGTTGCGATACGTGGTTATTAGGTCGATTGGCGCAAATTCTGTGGACAAAATAAAATCACATTTACTACGTGTGTCATCTATTTTTACACAGCTTTACTGACTTTCATTTTATTTCAATTCAAGTGCAAATTACCTGTTGATACATTAAGATCGGTGCTTGCTGATTCGGTTAAACTAAAAGTATTTAGTAACTAGATATATCAGAATATTTGAGCTCGTTTCACTTTTAGCAGTAGTGATCTATATTGAACTTTTAGAAACGAAAGATCCGCTTTTAATAGTAGCTGTCTAAAAATTGAATTTTTAGCGCACTGTGCACACCCTAAATGTAACCTCTTTCACTAATGACTGTCTAAAAACGGATATTCCAAATAAAACTTACATCTCGCCAAAAAAGCTAGCCCAGACCAAAGACATTCGGAAACAAACCAAGTTCCAGAAAGTATCACAGTTAGCTTCTCTTTATTCTTCACACTTGACTACTCACTTCACATACTGATATCAATTTAGCCTATGATTACATACAATCCTACCTTCACAGCTATACCAATTGGACCAAAAATGGAGAATTAAAATTAACCCCTTAAAATCACAATCTAAATATTCACACTCAGGACGTCCTCCCTTCCCTGCACCCTTACGAATAAACAACACCGATATTTCCTGGCTTTCTCATTCTTCGCCAGTCAAATACTTAGGTGTCTTACTAGACAAACGGTTAACTTGGAAACCGCATATTATTTCAACCGCCCAAAAAAACGTGCAAAAATGTTTAAATTATACCCTTTTATCAACAAAAATTCCACCCTTAGCATAGAAACTGGGCTGCTCATCTACAAAACGATTATAAGACCTACAATGACATATGCTTGTCCAATATGGCGCAACATAGCACCTACCAACCTATCCATTTTACAGAAAATCCAGAATAAATATTTAAGACAAACCTTGAATGCACCATGGTTTATTTCTAATTCCCAAATCCATCGAGAACTTCAAGTACCTCTCCTCTCGGAATTCATTTCGCAAACCTCTCAAAAATATTATTCTCTCCTCCACTCATGTCCTAACGCTCCAATATTCAATCTCGGCTAAAACTCACATTATCCTTCACGCATTAGATCCAGATTCCCCAAAGATCTCTTTCGCCCACCCTGAATCATAAAATCATTTGCCCCCATTCCCATAAACACCCTCCCTCCACTACCACATAATAAATGCAAAACTTCCGTTAGTCAAGTATTTCAAATAAGAAATTTTAAAAAAAGCGAAGGGTTGAATCGAGACCCGCATTTGCCTCAGGATGGCCCCATAAACTCATGTATGTAGCATTGTACCAGTTAAAATCCCCGAAAGACGAAGTCGAACGGGAAGAAAATAAATGAAAAAAAAACACTTGACTACAAAAGTTCTCTCGCTCGCCCTTTGTCCGCTGGTCGAGGGGCCTTCCGGCCACGCAGCGGGGAACGCCAAGGCCGGGGGTGGCCCGTCGCCGCCGCCCGCGGGTGCTTGTAATTGATGAGGGGAATTACGCGCGGATAATCGCGCGCAAATTCGCAGGCCGCGCCGCGCCGCGCCGCGCCGCGCCGCCTCGCCTCCGGGCGACGCGGGACTGCTTGAGAGGCGGAGCGGGACACCGCGAGGGGTGGCTCCTCGCTTAACGACCGGCGGGACGACGCAAGACGAGAAGAGTGTTGGAATGGATCTGAGTGAGCAAGAGAGAGGACTTTTGGAGTCAAAAGGGAAAAATAAAGAGAAGCAAATGGTGATACTGAATATAACACTTTCTGGAACTTTGTTTTCTAATCTCTTTGGTCTGGGCTAGCTTTTTTTTGGTGAGATGTAGGTTTTATTTGGAATATCCGTTTTTAGACAGTCATTAGTAAAAGCGGTTAAATTTAGGATGTGGACTTTGGCATTTTTTAGGATGTGTTGTGGATTAAGACTTTCTCGGAATTTGTTTCCTAATCTCTTTTGCCTGGGCTAGCTTCGGCTTTAGTGGTGTAACGATTAGGGTATCGGATTGTTATTCACGGGTTTAAACCCTATCGAAACCGTGGATTTTTAAGAGTGAAACAATTCTTCGTACTCCTTTCTTCAGAGGGGAAGTAAAGCCGGCTGCCCCTTGTAGTAGATTTACTGGAGGTAAACTATTCTCAAGCTCAAAAGAAGCGTCTGAAATAAATTCAAATTGCCTGTTTCGTGATTCTAATTATACCTTCTTTCTCTGCTAGATGACGAAAGGAGCGCAGCAAAATTTGCGTTGTCAGGAGAAAGAGCAGGCCTGATAACATGGGCGTGTCTGCGTTAAAATAAGACATCACTGATCGATTAATTTATTGATCTTCTTCCCATCTGCTGCGGTTGGCGCCTAAAGAAAACTTTTTTCGCGTTTTCTCATTTTTTCTGTCCACTAATTCTTGAATTGAAATGTGACTTTAAGAATATTATATAATGAAAAAAAACTAGCTCTTTCAAGCAAATTCTCATTCATTTGGAGCCGTTTATGAAAAATGTCATTCGAACATTTCTAAAAAATGAAATACTGATTACATTTTCACAGGAGACTTTTGAGTTTTCGAGAAACTTAATTGAAAATCATGTAAAGTGCATGTACCAAAAAAACGCAATAATATATAAAAATGTCCGTCCGTAAAGTGGAATACGTTCGTAACGTGAAATACCGAAGTATCGAACCTGTATTAAGCTGACGTCTCGAGACAAAATTTGGGAATGACATTGAAGAGGCCCCTGATCGAACGTAATTTTTTGTGGAAGCTCTTGAGTGAAGTGGCAGAGCATGTTTTCTTCAGAACATCAACAAAAATATTGGAGCAGTAAACAAAAGAATTGTTGATATTTGTAGGCCGTAAATGTTGGAATAATTATCTATGTAGTATGTGCTACATAGATATCTAAAGAAATGTCAACGAATATATAAAGAACACTGATGCAGATTTTGACCGCGAAGCAGGTTGAAAGCAATATGGTCGCAATGTCCCTAATGTGGAATTCGAACAGTGTCTTAATGCAAAATATTCCGCGTTGCTGCTGTATGTAAAATGTGTATGGTTCTGTTGGCTGTATACATTAAAGTTACATCTTTTTACACATTAATGTTTACATTATATACCGTACTGTGGAGGCGTAACCCAAGAGCTCAACTGATTAGACTCAGTGTCAGAAGTGTAAGAACCGAGCTCATGACCCATGTGCACGTAATAACAACAACAATAATAATAATAGTAATAATAATAATAATAATAATAATAATAATAATCTGACTCGAAAACCGAACGGCAAAGCTGTTACTCCTTCAAAAGATGACGTCGAAGCATTTTGGGCAGGAATCTGGGAGGAGAGCAGATCCTACAACAAAGACGCATCTTGGCTTCAATCTGAAGTTCATGCTGCCTATGAACTTGTAGAAACAGTGGAAGATGTTCACCAATTCTCGGAAGAGGACCTCTTCCAAGCAATTACGAACATGGGAAACTGGAAGTCTTCCGGGATTGATAAGATCCAGATTTATTGGATTAAGAAATTAACAGCAATACATTCTCATCTAGCAAAGCCTGTTAATAAAATTTTAGAAAACCCAAAGGAACCCCCGGAATGGCTCACACGCGGCATCACATATTTGCTACCCAAAGCGGGAGACAGCTCTTTGGCGAAGAACTACAGGCCAATTACTTGTCTGCCAGTACTGTACAAAGTTATCACTGCAGCCATAGCTAACAAAATGTACAGACATCTAGATAAGGATCATCTAATGCCAGCTGAACAAAATGGATGTCGTAAAGGCTCTTATGGCTGTAAGGAAATCTTGCTACTGAATAAAGTCATTTTGAATGATGTAAAGAAACGCAAATGTAATTTGAGCATGGCTTGGATTGACTACCAAAAGGCCTTTGATAGTGTACCACACGATTGGATTTTGAAGACCCTGGAGATCTATCGATTTCATCCTAGACTTATTGAATTTTTCAAGGCTAGTATGAAGACGTGGAGTACCAGGTTACTAATACACAGTGTTTTGCATTAGTTTGATCCCACTATCTAGACAGTTGTCGCAAGCTGACTTTGGTTTTAAGCTGGTGATGAAAGACCAGTATCACATTTGTTTTACATGGATGATCTGAAAGTGTTTGCTAAGAATGAAGCGATTCTCTCCCAAATGCTGTCTGTCGTGAATGACTTTAGCAATGACATCTGCATGAAATTTGGTCTTGACAAGTGTGCAAAAATCAATTTAAAAAGAGGGAAACTCACAACGTCTGAGAACATTGAAATTGATACGCACACTGTGATTCAAGATCTTGAGCCAGGTAAAACTTACAAATATCTGGGCATTGAAGAATGTGAAACCATCTCGAACGACAGAATGAAAGAGAGAATTCATAGGAGAGTGAGACTGGTCCTGCTGTCCGCTCTGAATTCCAGGAATAAAATATCTGCAATAGGTAGTTTGGCGGTACCTGTAGCCGAATACAGTTTTGGACTAGTGGACTGGACTGAGCAAGAAATTCGCACCATAGATTGAAAAACCAGAAAACTGCTAACAATGCATCATGTTTCCCACCCTCGAGCTGATATACATAGACTTTATGTGTCACGTAAGGAAGGAGGAAGAGGCCTCAGACAAATTGAGGCCTCCTGGCACAACGCAATAGTCGGGTTGGGGAAGTATGTATCATTAGAGGGTCATCAAGATGCCCCTCTAATGAGGCAGGTCATGAAAAATGACCGAAGAATGGGAAACAGAGGCATTGTTAGTGGCAAGTTGCATTGCGAAGAAAACTAAGTAAGACACGTCGAATAACACAGACACTGAACTTCTGATGGTGCTAAACATGAAGTGTGAGACACAAAAAATGTTAAAGAAATCGTGGAGAGACAAACCACTCCACGGACAATACCTAAAAAGAATGGACAAGGTGCAGATCAATAAAGATCAATCATTTATGAGGCTTAAAAGGGGAAGAATGAAGCCAGAATCGGAAGCACTTGTAATAGCTGACCAAGATCAGGCGTTGAGAACACGACATTATGATAAAGCGGTTCTCAAAATTTCCCAAGATGATAAATGTCGCATTTGCCTGGAGCAAGTAGAAACCATTGATCATATTGTCTCGGCTTGTCCAATCCTAGCAAAGACCGAATACCTGAAAAGACATGACAGGGTGTGTAGCTACCTCCACTGGGAGATCTGTACCGCCCTCGAAGTTCCAAACACATGCCCCAAGTGGTACGAACACTCACCAAAACCGGTGACGTCTGTTGGATTGTGTACGATATTGTACGACCAACAAATTCAAACTGATCGCACGATAGCGGCAAACAAACCGAATATAGTTATCCGGGATTTGTCGAAAAAATCGTGTTTATTTATCGATATTGCTGTACCTTGCGATCAAAACGTCGCGACGTTACCAAGGAGGCAGAGAAACGTCTTAAATACAAGAGTTTGAAATCGAGATCAGCCGAATGTGGGGCGTAAAAGCACAGGTCGTCCGATAGTTATCGGAGCTCTGGGATTTGTTCCGCAAAATTTGAGTAAGAACTTGTCTAAACTCCCCGGTAATTCAAAAGACTGGGAAGTGCAAGAAATTGCTTTATTTGGAACAGCCCACATTTTGCGTAAAGTATTGTAGAGACACTGATAGTCACCGTATCTGCTCCTTAGGTAGCTGGTTGCAACCTGGAGTAGATTTTATATTCAGCCGACTCATAAGATCTTTAGTCGTGATGTAATGGAAAAATACTAATAATAAATGATAATAATAATAAAATAATAATAGTAATAATAATAATAATAATAATAATAATAATAATGAAAATCGTCTGCAGAAAGTGTCTGTAATATTAAATCAAATATATATTTTTGCTTAAATAAACGTTGTTCTAGACTTTAATGCATTTATTACTTACTAAAAATAAAAAAGCATTCACTATTCCAGGGACAGGGACAGGCAACGCCTACTGTGTAAATGTAGACCATTACTTTAATTACGAAATATCGTGAATTTCTAATGGATTTAAGTGAATAATATTAACCACACGTGTTCATAAATGACAAGTTTAAGTAATTATCTACACTAGTTTTCACATTTGCGCTTATTTGGGAAGTTGTAGAAGAAAACGTAAAAAGTATGCCACATTCGGGCACTTTTACGTTGTAGTGAGCAGGACGATCTTTGAGAGTTCGTGTACCTGTCAAAACACCAGTGCACGAGAAGTTACATTCCAATCAGGGGCAAATTCCAGGAGACCAGGCTTCTGCATTTGAGTTTTCCCACTACATGTTGTTTGGCAAAACGACATCATCTTTATTAACCGTACGAGCCTTAAAAGTTTGTAATATGTGAAGGGTTCAGGAGTAATTGCTCAGAAGGATGATAACCCTCAAAATTATTGTTTTAGTGATATTAAGATTTTCGTTCGCTTCCATTCGCTATTGATGCGCTGTGGTTCTCAAATAGTCCAAATTATGGCGTATAGTTGTCCCCAGGCTGTCATCTTCATGTACCCCATTCAAACTGCTTCCTTCAAAAATGTTCAGTTGCTTGTAAGTTCCACGTCGGTTACCATGTTTTACACCCGAACCCTTATTTTATTCTGAACTGTTTATCAGGTATCAGCGCCGGTGGAAGCGACGGTTCCGACAATAAGGTAATGATCGGGAGTACCAGAATCTGAATGGTTTAGGACCTGATACCGAACGAGTGTCAAAAATTTTAATATTTTAAACATCAGTTTGTGGGACCTGCCACAATCGAGGTCATGGGTCGCCAGCTTTAATCGATGGTTTCCATGCTCTTTCGTATCACTTTCATACAATTGCTGGAGCAACACCCTATGACACAGATCGCGCATTTCATTTCTTTCCTTCTCTGCTATTAGGGTCAAGCGATTTTACATCCTCGAACGGTCCAGTACTTACGAAACAAAGAAAATTATTTTTATTTAAAAGGACAAAACGTAAAATACATTACAATAAACTGTATGACTAGACCTAGACCTTTAAAGCATTACAAAGGCTACACCCTACAATTCTAACCTGTCGATTCCTGGCATTTAGCCCAGATGGACATTCAATCGCATCAGTACTGCGGAAAAGAGACCATTTGGTACGGTTAAAGAAAAAAAACTCGGAAGGAGGAAAACCGGCCGTCAGAAGTTAAATGCTCTCATATCTATTTAATTCTATCTTAACGCATCAAAGTCAGACGTGTTCTCTCCTTCTAGGTTTCGAACAACGAACATCTGAATGATCGCGCCACATAAAATCGCAAGCAACTAATCTCCTACCTTTCGCTTACGACACATAGAAAAATCTTCACCCATCCCGTGATCGTTGGTATTTGGTCTAGCCTCCGCTCTGCTTTCATATAACTACTACTATTTTTCCAGTAACTAATTACCATTTTTCCAATAGTTGTGCTTTTCCTAATTCTTACATAATGTGAAAACTATTATATCTTAATATTCTGAACAAGAATTACGTTTGTATGTTGGCGACAAAAGTTCACCATTCCCGTATATTTTTGCTATTTAATTAATCTCTGAGACCCAGTAACACTAAAGAGAAAGTGGATCCAATCTTCTGCAATGCTGTGAGGCACTCAGATAACATTCCCACATGAATCTTTGGATTTGCGTTGCATTCACTACCCAACTAATACTAACGGTAAAAGCAGTGGCCAGTAGGGGAGGAGACAGAACGTCGGAAGTACACTTAGAGAATAGATAAAACAGTAGCGAGGTCACGGTTTGGAGGAGAACGGTATTCAGTACGAAAAAAGGCAACAGTGTGAAATGAAAATATGTTTAGTCCATTAAAAATTGTTGATAACATTGTTTTAAATCGTGCATTAAGAATATAATAGGAAACTACAAAAAAGATAAAGAGTGACAGTTTGCCACATATTGAAACTACTAAACGATGACTAGAGATAATGAGTCAAAAATGCCTCATGCAGTGGATTTGAAGTAATAGAGTGGAATATAAGAAAGAAGAACGATGGAATGAAACAAATAAAAAATGAGAAAAAATAAATATGTAGCTTCAGCACCGGGCTCAGTACATGGGGATGGAAGAGGGTGACAATAACAGTGGGGGACATTGTAGATTAGGCAGAAACCGCATAGGCTGTCACTTCCTTTCAAATATTTCATCTCTCCAGGATACTACTTCTCAAGAAGTAAACTGATTCAATCATTAAAAATCGATTATTTTAATGAAGACAGCCACCGACAACAAAACGATGTGCGATTTATATTCTGCTACCAGCATCCATTACAGACGTAATTATAGCGAAGCCGAGAAGGAAATGGTTGCTGAGTAACGCTCATCGTGACGTTAAGTAATTTCTTCGAAATTCGATAGGACAAAATCACCACCAGGTTATCTTTGATACATGAAGGAGATAACAATCTTTTATGGTCAGCTATTATTCAAGACGCATTGTCTCGTTGGTATTTACAAAATGAAGATTGTACCTATGCGTAGAATGTATCGATTAAAAAAAGTGCTGCAATAACGACCAAGTCGGATGCTGATATTCAGCACCAGTCTGTTTTTTATAAAACGATTTACCGCTTATAAATTCAAGCATCGCATCAAATTGGTTTTTACAACGCCTCAGGATCATTATTATTTCACATTTCAAACCCGTACCTTGTGTCTCGTAAAACGGGTTACTGTCCTGTTTTCACGCTTATCTTACAATGTGTAATGTTCATTATAAACCCCTCGCAAAATATCTCACCTATTTATCCCCTAAATTATGTAACAAGTTTCCTTGCATATTTACTTTTCATGTTGTAGGGTCCGAAATATTTTCAAATTTAGGTATGACGGAAAAGTTTGTAGTTTATAAATAATGCATTTTAATTTCATTAAAAATCATTTTACTCCAGTATTGGTTATTTTTTGTAGATGATATTTACGTATTTTTAGAATCACTCGAAATACATTTCACTAATTTGCTCTTTCAATTTGCTCATTCATAACTGTAATGAATGAATTAACAATAATGAATAATTATTAATTATTGTAATCATTTAATTCAGAAACAACCATTTCATCAATTCATGTACAAATTAATTTACATAATCCATGGCAAATTATTTGAAGGGTATTTTATGTATTAAAATAAAATTATATTTAAATTGTATTGTAAAAAAATTAGAAGAATTAGTATATATTTTAGCTACTCCCATATAAATAGTGATATGAATAAGTGATTTTATGTCGGTTGTAGGTTCAGGACCTTCCCTATACGCAACATAAAATCAAACTATTACTTTATAATCTAAATAACTATTCCTTCAGACACGATTTTTTCTCTCATGTAGGTGGACCACATTTCACAGGTGCTGCGGCATCTCACCCAGCACGCAATTCTGCGACACTCCGACCCTGCGAGCTGAATAGTGTTGATTACGGGAAATTACCAGGAGGATTCTCCCAGATTGTGGCAATGAAAGTTCTAATAACATCTAAAGCTCCTTTGATTACATGACTCTCTTCTCTATCTTATATCTACTCCACTCTTTTATGGAGAGAAAATGATGCCTTGTTTTTATAATTTATCATTTTTTTATCATCAGTGTTAAAAAAAAGAACAAAATTCATTTATGATTGGTTTTTGACTTAGGTTAAAAGAACTTATTTTCCATGATTGAAATAATTTCTGAATCGTAATATATAGTCCACATTTCAAACCTTCTGTGAAAGTGTTCTCTATAATTTCTCTAAATAATCGGTCCTATATTTTTCCTAATTGAATTCCGTAAGTGAAGAGGATCAAAAGTAGCTTAAACCTGTGAAACGAAAACATTCCTATCCAAGAATAGTACAGCAAAGGAAAGAAGTAGAAATTAATGTAATTTGAATGCAAACAAAGTTTAAAAAGTTCAACAACTTCTTGATATGAGTTGTTCATAAACATTAAGTTTCTGAACTTTGATTTGATTGAAGAAAGGTGTTTTCCTAACTCTCTTTCTATCTCTCTCTCTCTCTCTCTCTCTCTCTCTCTCTCTCTCTGACTCTCAACTTTGCCCATCCAATGCAAAGACCCAGGTGAGTCTCTTCCCCTGCAGGTGTTTGAGCAGATCATAGGAATAAGTGGATCACAGGAATGAGGATTTGGGATAACCCCATCTGTCGGCCCTAGAGATGGGGTAATATGTGGAAGATCGCGAGCGATTAGCGTTCCATTGTTTACATTTCTCCTGCAGTGTAGTCTGGAATTGGTGGGGAAAACAACGAAAAGGACAGAACAGAGTGACGAATCTCCAGAATTCACGTCCAGGGTGATGATAATCTGCCATCTTCGAGATTCCAAGCAAGGATTTTCGAAAGTTAGAACTTTCAAGATTTCGTTACCAACCCACCCAACAAACGTGCCCTTTCTCAAATCAGCAGAGGTGCTTCGAAGCAAAAGCCTTCGATTCGAACTTCAGCAGGACAGTGTAGAGTGCTCTTATTAGCAAAGCTTTGTCTTCTGCTTACAACTTGAGCAGAAGCATTCAACATTCTCTAATCAGCATTTGCCACTAAAAAACGAAAACCTATAAATCTAACTAATGCAGAAAAATGTCGTAAATCAACACTTCTGGCGAAACGCGAAAACATTTTACAATTCATCCAAAGCAGGGACTTGCATCCGCCTCTTTTTTTCATTTTCCCCTCTCCAATAGCCCTGGAGAGGCGGGAGTTTATTCAATTTTTGGGGTATACAGCAATTGCTTCAGTCGATTAGACTTTTGAAGGATTGGGCGGGCAGATATCTTAAATATACTAATTAAAACTAACTTATATTCTAATCTTATAACTAATGAAAACCCGGCAGACGTTGTTCTGCCCTTCATCCCCCTCTTTCCCCTCCCATCTCTCTCTCACTGTCTCTCCCTCCTTCCATCCCTCCCTCACCGTGTCCCCGTCTGTCTCTGCTGCTCTACGTCCCGCTCATTCACATTTAATTGCAGATTCTGCACACCTCTAAGCACGTGAGATAATATCAGGAAGCGCCGGACCAGCAAAAATGTAATAGAATATTCAAGGTTTAATCTTGTAGATTACAGTGTGAGAAACGTTTCTTTGAGGCCTTCGACCTTCGGCCTTGGGTCTTAAAATTTTAGTTTTTAATGCCCTAGAACGCTTTGTTTCGGAGTTAATTAACGATATAGATTAAAAAATCCTGCCGAATGTGTTGCGGGTTGCATTTGACGTAACTATTAAGTTTTGTTCTACAGCGCCATGTACTGGAATTACAACCGATTTAACAGCACACAAACCTTCTCGGTGAAAAAACATATATATATATACGAGAGAGAGAGAGAGAGAGAGAGAGAGAGAGAGAGAGAGAGAGAGAGAGAGAGAGAGAGAGTCCGGGGAGGAAACGTCGAAACTTCGAAAATAAGGTCTTAAGACAATTCTAAGCATATTTTCTCTAATAAACTACGTGGATATTTCGAATGGTTGGGCCGCAATGAGCACTCAAAATTTGGTTTGAAAAAATGAATTCTAGGCAAAACTTTGCATTATGGAAGCATAAAAACACTCCAGAAACATATAAATTGTTTATTATTTACAAAAGAAATGAATATATTTGCTCAGAGAGAAAAAATAAGCGAGAAATAAAAAAGGAGTCGAATTGTGTAAATTGGGTACTTTTTATTGCTGGCTTAATTATTCTCTCTTAACAAATATATTCATTTCTTTTGTAAATAATAAACAACTTATATGTTTCTAGAGTGTTTATATGCTTCTATGATGCAAAGTTTTGCCTAGAAATGAATTTTTCAAACCAACGTTTGAGCGCTTATTGCGGCTCAACCATTCGGTATATCCACATAGTTTATTAGAAAAAATATTCTTAGAATTGTCTTAAGAGCTTATTTCCGAAGTTTCGACGTTTCCTCCCCGGACACTCTGTGTATATTTACAGAAGCCTCTTGGGGCTAGGCATCCGCCTCGCGCCGCCACGTGGCCCTGCGCGGCCGCTGGTGGCGGGCGGAGCGTGGGCGACGCAGGTGGGGGCGGGGGAGGGTGGGGCAGGTGGCCACTCCCGCCACGTCGCGGCGCTGCGAGCGCGTTTCGACAAATGCTCTCGATCCGGTTCCTGGCTCGAACGGCTCCTCGCCAGGTCGCTCGCGCGCTGCGTGACTGCACTCGCCGACTCGCCACGCGCTCTCAAGGGCGCGCGCACCCGGGAAGGTCTTGCGTTCGAAGCTCCAAAGCATCATCACGGAAATAACTTGCTTTTTTTAATAAATTTATTTCTGCTTGGCTCAAAGGCCTTCAGCAGGTTTACAGTACAACGAATAATAATGAAATTGTGTAGGAAAAATGATTGGTAGATGAATAAATTGAGTTCGTGGACACATTAAGTAAATTTAATAAGTGAATTAAAATAGTGAATCAGGGAGGGTCGAAGAACTGTCATGATAGTTTCAGCTTAGGGGCGGATCCAACCGGACATTTTGGAGGAGCCCATCATATATATTTTTAAAATAATAAACATTTGTTATGATATTGTATATTATTTTTGTAGTGTATATATCATACTATCCAATATTAATTTTTAAAATAATTACGTAATTCTAACATAAATATTAATTTCACCAAATAAAAGAAGATAACAAACGGAAACTAGGCCTTTTGCAAATACTCTAGGTCTCCTGTCTTCCCTGAATCCGCCACTTTTCCGCTTTAGCCTATTGTGGTGAGGATTTTGTTTTCCTATTATGAAGTGTTTAGCTGAATGAATCTGTGGGATTTGAGGATAGAAGCGAGAGGATGAGAGGGGAAAAAGACGGAGATCGGGGTAATGCAATAGCTCTTTACAAACATTATCCTTGGGATTATGATGTATGTGTGCCTTATCTGGTGTAAATGCTTCAAGGACTATGGGCGTAGAACTTCCAGAAATATTGTTTAATAACAAAAATATTTTTAAAAAACGTTAAGGAAAAATGCTGAGAAATGGGGGGGGGATCTAAAAGAAAACTTAGAAAAAAATTTAAATATTTTAAATAACATCAAATAATGTTAAATAATAACAAATTCTGCGTCTAAGTGTGTAAAATAGCAATATTCTACAATTTACCATTTAAAAGAAAGGTACATAAAAATGAAATTATTTATTATTTCGTGATTTCGGGCGCCTCAACTGCTGTGCCCACCAGTCCTGTAAGAGTGTGTCTTGTTTTTATCACAGAAAATGGCGGTGTTCTCTCCACGCTGGCTGACGATATTCATCGCCAACCTACATGTCGGCGTATTGTTTTTTTCCATCTAGGTACCCACCAATGGGGCACCGCCCCAGCCGGGACAAGCTCTAAGTTCTCGACTGGTCTCCCGACAGTTGTGATAGTGAAATGCATGTAAGCGTAAGTGTGTGTTAGTAAGGGTGAGAACGGTACAAAGAAGAGGAAGGAAAGATAGCGCATGATGCCGTGTCCCCTTCGTCATGGTAAGGCTCCAGCTCCGCCTTTCGCACGGTACGTTCAGAGAAACCATGGAAAACTACCGATTAGAGTAGCCGACAGCTAGAATTCTTCTCCAGGCAGCGGCTGAATTCGACCAAGCTAAATAGCTAATCGAAAATTCTGACACTGTCGCAAGGGAGCGGCTCCAGCCAATCATTTTGGGGGGGAAGGGAATCGTAGATTTTAAACAATAAACACAGTTATTATTATATTGTTTCCTTTTTGTAGCGTATGTATTGTATTTTGTAGAATATATAAAATTTTATTGTTTAAATAAATTTGAAATACGCTGTATATATGGTAGTCTCCCCGACTGACGCGCCCTGGTCGCCTGTTCTCGCCACTCGCTGTCAAGGACACCAGCACCCAGGCAGGTCTTGCGCCGGGGGCTCCGAATCTTCGTCATGGAAATAACGAGTGTGTCTTAAATGTTCCCCTTGCAATCAATGTATTGAAAAAGGAGAACTGTGTCAAAACAAGAAAATGCTTAGTTCGGTGAATACGAAATGAGTTCTATTATTCGCGGCACCTACGAAGGCAAACGGGTTTTAGCTTCACCCGAGCATCTTTATCACATAGTTCCACAACAACCAATTGAATGGCCTCTACCCAACGTTGCCATAGTTCATGAAACTTCTGCAAGTGTTTGCCTTGAGGGAATGGCATAAACAATTACCGTACGTGTGTGCTGCTGCTAATGATAATGAAAGACTTTGCAATTCACTTAAAAAATGTAATTTAAATGTAAAAACATTGGTTTGCGTAAAGGTCTTCCTTCGTAGACGCATTTTTATGTGGCCATATCATTTATGTGGAATAGGTTAGTTCGCAATTCTTTTTGTTTTATTTTATCAGGTACCTAGCTCATAGAAAGTTACGTAATGGTGCAAAAAATCGATCTATGTTCTGCATGCAAGGTGGACTCTGATAGAAAATAGAACTTCGTTTTTGTGCTTTCAATTTGTTTTCTCAAAATTATCTGTTTTGTCAAAATCATGTTGTTTTTTAATTTGTTTTCTCAAAATCGTGTTGTACTACGGTAGAGTTACTATAAGACTTACGAGATACATGGGGACTCGCAAACCACTAGTAAGTCAAATTTTTATAAATGGCCAAAATTAGTTACTCTTTGATTAGTATTGCCGAACAAAATGTAAAGATTCGAAACAAAACTTTTACACATAACTGTACAAAGATAAGCAAATTTGCAAATTTATTATTTTTCTTCTTCTTCTTCTTCTTCTTTTTCGCTACTGGTAGTTGAGTAAGATTAATCGACTGGTTTCATGTTGGAGATTTCTTTAACAATGTTTGCATTGAGTTCGAGCATTATCAAAAACGTATTAGGCTCTAATTTTTGTTTTGTTTTTGTTTGAAGTGATGGTCGCACTCCTATATCCAAATTATCGTAAAACGAGCTCTAGTAAGTCGTTGGCTTACTTACTTGGATATTTGTTTGAATTTGTGCCATTAGCATTCTTTGAAGAGATGAGGAAGTGGACGAGACGAGTGGTGGCTCGGCAAAGGAGATCACCGCGGCGGCGGACGCGGGCGGGCGGGCGGGCGGGTGGGGCGGAGGCCGAGGCGTAGATCATGCGGTGGAGGTCGCGCCAAGCGGCGAATTTCGAGGGCGACGCCACGCCCAAGCCACCTCCCACGGCGCCGCCCGCACCGCCCCTCCGCCCCCACCCGTCCAGCCGACGCCCACGCCCCGGCCGCCCGCACCCGGCCTCACCCGCTCGCCCCAGCAGAGAAGCACGCGGGCGCGGACCCGCCGCAGGGCGTGGGTAGAGGTCCGAGCTTACATTTTCTGTTCCGAATCCTAAAGTTCTCGACTTCCTCGGATGTAGAGAGATGGCTCAGGGCATCAACTGTCACTGCAGTGCCTCTGATCGGGAGGTCCTAGGTTCGAGTTTCGACGGTGGCAGGATTTTCGGCACTAGCTAGATAGCTAGGTCGAATTCAGGCGCTGTCTAGCGCTCCCGCTAGCGACCGGCTATTCTGAGTGGTAGTTCTCCAATCAATGCCAGGCGAATGCCGGAGCAGTACCCTAACAAAGGGGCCAGGGATCGCGCGCGATCCTTCCATCATCTTCCTTATCCTCTCCTCACACTTACTAACGCACACTTTCATGCACTACACTACCACACGGTCGGATCGGTGAAAAGCTTAGAGATTGTCCCGACTAGTGGGAGGAAAACCTGCTAGCCGACGTGTAGGTCGGCGCCAGACCTCACCATCCAGTGGCGGAGTGTCACCGCCACCTCCGAGGGAAAATGCACTTCATTTACGGGGCTAATGATCTGAACAGCTGGCACACCCGGAATCACTAATCAATTGATTGACTACCTCAAATATTTCGTATTCTTCATAATTATTAGTATAGCTCCATAGAATTCAAGAAGATGCATTCCTGCTCATTTGATATAAACGTGAAAGAACAGTCGCATACCTTAATAGATTTCATTTCAATTCCACCAGTACTTAAATCAACTTAAGGGAAGTTGTTAATATTGAAGTAATAGAAACGACTAACAGTCGCCTACTAATGTCATTCCTGTATCAGGAGAATGCCGATGGGAGAGGGCCCTAGAATAAAAATTGCAAAAAGGAAAAGCATTAAGAATCCTTACGACCATAAATATAATGAAGTCTTGTTCATGGGGCTGGTTCTGACTTGGTCAGTAATAAACAAGCCCCATGAACTACACTTCATTGAAAAGGAAAAGGAATGCAAAATTATATAATTTTAAGAACTACGATTACATGTATTTAGCAATATATTACATTAAATTTAATGCTAGTTAGTGTTAAAATATTTTCAGTTTTTGAGGTATGCCAGGGGTATTTAGTATTTTGTGAAGATTTTCTGTACTTGCGGACCTTTCAACAGGAAATCAGAGAGCCACATACTTTTTTTGAACAACTCATTTTAACATTCACTATGTTGTCCGAATGCACAACCACATCTGTTATGGTCAGGTGTGACTGTAAGAGAACCGCTTCCACGAAGCAATTACGTGTGTCGAAAGTTTCGAACTGTTTCGTACACATCAGGTAAGCTGTGAAGGGCAATTTTCATTTATGGACAAAGAAAGGAGATGTAATAATAAACGTCCTATGTGATGAAACCGAGAAAGGTGGCTCAGGGCATCAAATGATGTCACTTCAGTGCCTCTGACTGGGAGGTTCTATGTTCGAGTCCCGACGGTGGCAGGATTTTCGACACTAGCTTGTCAGCTAGGTCGAATTCAGTCGCTGTCTGGAGAAGAATTCTAGCGGCCGGCTGCTCTGATCGGTAGTTTTCCGTGGTTTCTCAGATCAACATCAGGCGAATGCCGGAGCAGTACCCTAACACACGGGCCACTGACCGCGCGCGATCTTTCCTTCCTCTTCCTTATCCTATCCTCACCCCTTACACACTGGGGCGGTGCCCCGCTGGTGGGAAATACCTGATTAGGGAAAGTTAGTCGACCGTTGGTCGGCGCCGGGTCTCGCCATCCATCGGGGGAAGATCACCGCCACTTCCGGATGAAAAACATGCGGGGCGTATGACCTCAGTGCTTGACGCGCCCGGTATGACTAAAAATCAGTCAATCTAAACGATGAAACCATAACTTCAATTACGTCTCTCCCTTAACAAAACAAAGTTATAGCAAAAAAGCAACAACAACAACAAAACGTTGAGGATTATCACTGATACTCCTCCCCTGCGACTGTTAACTGTGAATGTTTAAAGTATAATACAAAGAATAAAGAGATGTGTACGATTTGATTTAAATGTTGAAAAGCTTGTTCACTGTGGTTTCCGTTGTTAATTTTTTCAAGAAATATATGTGCCATTTTCACTGTTCGAACTTAAAGACACTATTTTTCAACTGATCAGCGTTCTTTTCATCTATTGCTTCCCTCTTTTTCGTCTTTGGTATAGTCAATGTTTGGTTCTCTTTATAGAACTTTTTTCTTTTCCTCCTTTCATTATTCCTCGCGATTTTCTTCTTTCTGCAAAATAAGTCATAAATAAAAAGGTATGAAATGCCTCATCCTTATCAGAGCATTAAGCTGAGGATACAGTGCTGACGTAATTTGCAATATACTTCTAAAACTTACACGTCCTCCTTGTTTCTTACGCTTTTTTACGTGAAACTAACGAACAAGGTAAATGGCAGTAATGTATACTCATACAGGAAGGGAAATATTCTGCTCGCTCCGTTTAAATTACTGTCATTTGGCTTCCTCGACTCATTTGACGGAGCAAGTTTTCGACCTGAAATTCACGTTTGGCTTCTGGAAGATACATTTTAAATTGTTCCCATCGAAACCTCAACACTTCCGATAAACAGAGAACAAAAAGAATATAAACAAGATAATGTAGTGCATGCAGCCTTACAGGACACAATTAGTGATGAGTTCACGTAGCACGTGCATGTAGCCAATCTAGAAGTGTGTCTTCGAGAATGTAAACAAACGTAAAGAAAAGTGAAGCGGAGTAACTACAATTTAACAACTTGCTTTAAACGCAAGTGTTATTAATTGAAAATGATTATTCAGTGTTATTAAAAATATCTCTTCAATTTAATAAACGTGAAAATATAGAAGAAAGGAAAAAATATTATATAAAATAAAAATCAATGTTCCTTCCATTGCTCCCAATGAAGTCAGTTCTGTTTGGTCATTTCGTTTTCGAGGGTTGTCCCTGACGTTCTGAACTTAGGGCCCTGTTGATCCTTCCGCGCAGTTTGAAGAGAGGCCCACTCACTCTTGTGGGGACCGTGAAGGCGGACAAGTTAACCAGTTGCCCAACCTTTTTGTCTTCGAGTTTTAATAACTACTGTGTGATTACATCGTACACAAGGAAGAGTTGTAGAAATGGTACAACAGAGAAGAACTACATGTACACAACATGGAAAGTCGAAAACTCCAAAAATGTTGTTTCAAGTCGTTCAATACTTATTCTCCAAAAGTACGAGTAATAAAATGAGATGTTTGCAAATTTAAGAACAATACGATCACTATTCATTGTGAACACAGATTTAAATGTAATTATAAATTAAATATAATTATATCTGAAATTAAGTTACACCTGAATTATAAATTATAATTATATCTGAAAATGTAATTATAATATTCTGTATTTTCCTAGATTCGTAGTGGACTATAGTAGGTGTGTGCTGTACATCGTGTTTAATATACACGCTAATCTTTACTTTTAAAAACAATCTTGGAATTTAAAATGTGGTTAAAAACCATATTAATTAAACATTTAGTGAAATACATAATTTATATAAAGGTCCTCAGCAAATCGTAGGGGGTGTATCCAATTTAAAGATTGCTCCTTCTTCCAGATTTTAAATTGGTCTTCGATCATCTCTGTAAGTGGTCTGGGGTTTCTCAATACGTACCAAATATTCGTCGCGTAGATCTTAATAGAGGTATTAAGGTAGTGTATCTATTATTAAAAACAATGTTTCATTTCAGTATATGAATTTATAAATTGGAGACTCTTAGAGGAAAGTCTACTGGTTCGTATCTTTGTACTCTTTTGAGAATTTTGTATATTTGCAAAAAAAAATAGTTGATTTAAAAAGGAACATCTCTCATGATCTGCTCACATTAAAAATTCTCAGAATTCTCTTCAATTTACGATCAAATTGTGAATAAAGAAATTTAAAAAATATCTTTAAAGGGATGGAGCGGACAAGGGATGGAGTGATTATAGTTTGTATATTTGGGATCGAAACCCACGATAGCATAATATATCGACTCTGGTAATATTAAAACTAAAGTATTGATGATGTGACAATCGAATTATGTGAATGCATGATATAAAATAGGTGACGAGTTATATGTAATATAAAAATGCAAACATTTTCAGAATATTTTTACAACATTTATATTGGATTTAGTCTTATCAATATATTTAATAACAGACAATTTTAATGATTTATATCAAAATTACAATCCCTTTTAATATTCATTGTTGCGTACTTAATATATTTCATATGTTATGTAGAAATTATTGTAACAATTGATATATTGCAGGTGAGAATCTTTTTTTTTTCTTTTTTTTTTTTTCAATTTCGGTATTACAGTTTTATACCACGATATTATCAATTGTCTAAGCAGCTCTTTTACATTCAAGTCAGGCTTGACAAACCTGCGTCGCGTCGGTGCGATGGTAAAACTATCGCAATCTATACTGTGAAAAATGAATAAGATATCAGTAACTGCAGTTCTCAACCGGCACGCTGCAAACTCGTCACTCCTGGCTTGACCGTCTACAGAGCATTTAAGAATCGATACCGACACCACCAATATGGGACGAGGGAGCATCGATGCTTCAAGTGTTTATACTATCACCTCGATTACACCGGGCGACAGTACGTCTGCTCTTGGAGCCCGTAGTGAAGGCAGCGCTATGTAGATCGAGCGGAGGAAGTCGGCGGATTCAGATTTCGAGGGCAGAGCGCCGCATGACATGAGCGTACTCCACACTCCGCATTCCGCTGTGGCGGAGGCGGGGACGGCACAGGCAGCGGCGCCGGGGGTGGCGGCAGCGGCGTTGGCAGTGGGGGGGGGGGCGATAGAGGGGGGCGGCAGTACCGGGGTTGTAGGTGGACGAAGACACAGAGCTCAATTTCACCTAGAGAAGTATGCGGCAATCGAGCTAGATATTCCACGTGTCCTTCACAATTGTAGATATTGGGGCAAGGTAATGATAACTCACATTTCACGCATTCAGAATAAATTGTTCGTTGGCTGCAATAGTAGCACAACTTGAACTGATGGTGCTACAGAATGGCACAAACTTTCCTGTATTAGTTTTCTATTTCCATGGGTCTCGGCTAGCTATTTATATTTGCCAGATAATCTCGTTAGTTACCATCTATCGCCGCCCAAAGTACATTTTTTTGACATTTTGTTGTGAACTATTTGTAAAGTGTCTTCATTATCAGATATCAAAACTTGGTCGCCCGCAAACAGATGTGTCATTATATTTTTTTTATTATTAAAATTATCGGTAAAATTAAAAAATTTCATCTTCTGCTTCCATATTCTTATAGCATCGTCAAGATAAATATTAAAAAATGTGGGTGATATACAGCACCCTCGTCTCACTCCTTTATTTATAAACTTTTTGAGGATATTACCTGATTTTATTCTTACATTAATTTGGGTATCTTTGTACATGTTTGGAATAACTTCGATTAGATATTTTGGTATGTCTTTTCTGTCTATAATTGACCATAATTTTCCTATCATAACGTTATCAAAAGCTTTTACATAATCTATGAACACCATACATGTTTGTAGACTGAATTCTCGTCTCTTTTCAATCAATAGTTTTAACACAAACATATTATCAGAACATTATCTCCCTTTTCTAAATCGTGTTTGTTCTTCCAGAATTATTGCTTCCATTATTTTTTTCATTGTATTTTTTTTTAATGTTTGAAGGCTTGGCAACTAAGGCTTTTAGCCTTTTTACTGTTTATTATAAAATGTCACATATACAAGCACAGTTTACAGTTACAATTCAAATTTGATGAAACAGATTTGCTTCTTTCAGGAATTTTAAAATCCTGTCAGTCGCCGTTGTGTCCGTTCCTAGGTCTTCCCTCAGATCCCCCTTCATTCCACATCTGTCTCTGATTGTCGCGAGATTTACACAGTCTGTTAGTAGATGTTTCACTGTTAAATCTCCACCGCAGTCGCAGACAGGTGGTTCCTCATTATTCAGCATGAATGAAGATGTTATTCTTGTGTGGCCTATTCTTAGCCTGGTAAGGCACACTTGTTCTCGTCGAGTGTAGCTGACGTGTGATGGCCATTTATTCACGCTTTGCTTAATTGGCTTTAATTTCGTTTCAATGCTATTCCATGTGGTTTGCCATGCTCTGAAGATACACTTGAAAGCAGCATTTCTTGCGTCTAGAAGTCTTACTTCCGTATCAATTTCTAATTGTTTGCGGCATTTCTTGCTGCAGAATCGGCTTCTTCGTTCTCTGAGATACCTGTGTGCCCAGGGCACCAGATAAATGTAACTGACTGGGAGTCCGAGGTCTTCAGGATAATTAATCTGCATTCTGCAGTGTCATTCAGCAAGTTGCTTCAACTTCTACTAAGCTATTGCTGCTAGTAATAATAATAATAATAATAATAATAATAATAATAATAATTTTCATTGTATTATTAATGATTTTAGCATACACTTTATAAGTTGCATTCAACAAACTTATACCTCTACCAGCTGAATGTGGCGTCGCCGACGTTGTAAACTATTATTATTTTCATGTGTTGAAAATTTCTTTTATACTTAATTTCGTTAATGACTAGCTTTGTTCATATATGTTCTTTCAGTATCTGGCATTGGACTTACCAATGAATAGCTGATAATATTATACTTCCCTTCAGAAATTCCCAACATCCAAAGGCCTTGTATGTTTGTATATTACTCCATACGGGATATGAACTGGTAATATTACATTTTTAAAATTATAATCGTCGTAAGAAATACTTGAAGGTATTGGTGATGCAAATAGTTCAAATTTAGTAAAGTTACAATTTTTACAATTTTTGCTAATATGCACAATAATAGACAAGCTGTAAGTTGTTCTTCAAGGTTATTCTATAATTCTAAGATCATTATCAAATAGTTCTGAAAATTCTGCCGTAAAATCATCTACAACTACATTTCTTCCTTTCCCGAATTTGCTTAACACTTCCTTATATTTCTTCCGTAGTTTTTGAAGAGATTAAAACTCCTCAAACCCAGTCTAATTTGTGTTCACTTTCACTTCTGCAATTACTCTATTAATCTTTTTGTAAGCTAATTTAAATAAACATCAAAAGACATCTGTTTTGTATGATTATGTGAATAAGGTATTAGTTTAATATAAGTAGTTTTGAATAATGCCGAATCAATCTGTGCAGCAAAGTTCACAGTTCCAAAATTTTAAATTTGCGAGCATTTTCTAAATACAATGTACTTTCTTCGTGTTTCTTTATCCTTTCGCTCAACTGTCTCATATCCTTACAGCCCACAGTCGTCCACAATCCCTCACCGGCAAATAATGAACAATAAAAGCAAAATGGGCTTTGTTTTTCTTCACTCACAGTCAACCATGATTTTTTCTGAAACCACGAATTATGTTTCTTTTTTCCATCAACTTATGTTAATGAGAAGTCACTCGGTTGATATGCTTCTAACCGTTTAATATAATTTTTTCTTCAAGTCTCAGTAAAGAAAACTGAACGACTCCACTGTGTTCATCTTACAGCGCACAGAACTGTCACGTCCAGTTTGGAAATGGCGCGTTTAGACTGCCGTTTCTCAGAGAAGGTGTGTGATTTTTCTAACCGTGTCTCTCTCTAGCAGGTCTCAGCTGTTGGAGGATTCATCCAATCTAGAGCTTGAACGTCACCATAATGATGTCACTGTAGCGATTTATAAGCTTTCCATTGGATGAAACCGACGACAGGTGGTCCCTGCCAGAGGCATGATTAGAAAAATCACACTAGGATTGCTGAAATTAGCAAGCAGTGGTCGCGCCCAGCTCGAAAGGGCACAGACCTTGTAAACAGAGCGGAGTTACCGCTGTGGGGCCCACGCAAGCCGGGCCCCTTGTGCATTACTGACGCTATCTTTGAGTGGTGCAAGTAACTATGACCCGCATTTCTTGATTATTGGGACTTGGAACGAGTTCTGGTGACGAATTGTCGATCTTCACGAGCAAACAATTCCAATAAAGTACTACAGTTATCACAAAGATATTACTGTAAATATAAATAAACATTTTGTGCATTTATTAAATATTGGTGGGGCCCGGCCACTTTGGCCCCTTAGGACGAGCCGCCCCTGACTGGAATCCAATTCACTCTTCAAAGTTTTTGTTCGGTGACAAGGAGCACCATCGTGTATTAATATTCCATGCCCAATTGGAAACCGTCAATCATTGCTGGAACAAGGCATTTTTGACGATTTTTTTATACAGGGTTGTTTTAATTAAACTTTCCCTACAGAACATTTACAGAACGAGTTCCGAACTTAATAGTATTACTGTCCAGAGTCTGGGGTGCATGATTTCTATGTGTCATAGCGCCACCGGCCAGTACCAAATATGGCCATCAGGTGCCATGATCAGGCATAGTACTGAATAGTCGCACACACCGGACCAGTCGCCGTGCACTTGTTGACGAGTCAACATGGGTTTGGACAAATGGAGTAAGGCATTATAGGTGAAAATCTTTTATCAAAAAAACAGTGATGCTGCAACTGAACTTCCAGAATATTGGTATCTGAAAGGATTACGGAAGAGTTCTCTTTCTCCACCTGCTTTTCGGAACATGATGAAGAAATTCTAATCAACTGGGGAACTGGGTGTCGCTCCGGGAAGAGGCCGACGACCGGTGGAACCACTGGTGGTTGATGAATTCGCAGTTGCTCTGGCCGACAACACTGCGCGCAAATCCCGAGCGTCTAGCAGTGCGCATGCTAAGACCCGACAGTTGATCATCCCGTGAGCCACTATATGGAAGGTGCTTCGAACTATTCTCAAATGGTGTCCGTACAAGATCCATATCGTACCAACGGACGCACAACGTGTTGACCTCGCTTTCCACTTTCTCGCAAGGATTGAAGTTGACGAGGCCTGGCCTTGGACCATCCTATACGTCATTTTTCTCTGACGGGTGAGATGAACACACAGAATTGCCGAGTGTGGGGATCTTCACCGCCAGGCAATGTGCATGAAGTTCCTCTACGTAGTGAACGTGTCACCGTATGGTGTGGATTCACGGCGACGTTCGTCATTGGCCCATTCTTTTTTGAAGGGGCTGGCGCTCAAGGACCAAAGACGTGTAGTGCGTCTGGCCAGCGTTACTGCGAAATGCTTCGCCAGTATGTCATATCCACCCCACAGGAGAGAGACGCATTAAACTCAACAGTTTTCATACAAGGTGAGGCCCCACCGCATATTGCTCGTCAAGTGTAACTGCTTCTCCGCAACACATTCGGTAACGATAACATTATCAGCAGATCGTTCCCAACGGTTTGGCCATCACGATCATCTGATCTCAGTCCCTGTAATGTCTGATTTAGGGGCTATCTGAAAGACAGGGTTTACCAGGGGAACATTCATACGTGTGCTGCTCTAAAGCGCAGCATAGAGAGGTATCATGAACACCTATGGACATGCGGTCATATGTGCAGAATGCCATCCTCTACTTTCAGTCTCTTCTGAGCACTGATGGGCGCCATATTGAGCTTCTTTTGTGGCGGGTGTTTCCATTGCATTGCTTATTCATTCCGTCATTCCCTTCCCCATGTCTTTCAAGGTTCACAGTAAGTTTCCGGTACGTGCGATCTCACACTTGCACAGAGAGCCAGTTAAATAGGGGAAGTTAAATTATGATCATTCTGTATTGTTCGCTATTAGTATTGATTGATTTATTGATTTGATTTATTTGGACAAAAAACAGTGAAAACTGTATATGACGTATGGGGGAAACGATTATCTGCGCACGTTTTCTTAAGTTCCACAATCCATATTACTATATGAATTTTGCCCGGTCCATGCTCTGAAATAATCTCGTAAATCATCACTTTACTGAGAAAATTCACTAGTTGCAGCACACATTCTTTCTTGATAATAATGAAATTTCTTTCAACATATTGGGGGCTATCATCCATGGCACAGATGATGCATACAAGTTGAAGTTTTGTAAAAAAATATGTACTACATACATTAAAACAGTATACGTAAAAAGTATGTAGTACATTAAAACAGTATATGTACTTCCTTATGTCTATCACAAACGTAAAATGTGTAAAATTATGTAAATGTGTAAAATGTGTAAAATTAATATAGAATGAAATTTTATTTATGAGTTTTATAAAATTATCTACATACCTTCTACCAGAGCTGATTTGTCCATTATTGGTGCAACTTGGCCCACTGAATTTGTTTCTTGATCACAGAAATATTCACTGTTGATTGCGGGATCGTCGAGCCTTTAAGCCACCTTCTAACAACCTCCTTCTTACAGTTCTTGAGGTACAGTTCTTGATGTTCGCCGTACTCTAAGACATAACTTAGGGGATCAGGCGGTGTTAAATCTCTATTGAAGGATGCTTTTCTTAACAAGAAACGGACGAAAACTTTGATTGTAGCCTTCTTAGCTCATTTTTTCCTTCCTCTGCTGTGTATTCCGATTTTTTCCTTAAACTATTTCGCATATCTATTGACATATGCCACATGAACTCCTACAATACTAATTATTTCTCTCATGGTATTATTACAGGATTGTAGTAACATTTCAACTCTGGGACGTTTTCGTGGAGACACGTCTGTTTCCTTGCCCATCTTCGTGCTTTCACGGACTCTCTTACTGTGAACATCTCAGATGCCTGCTTCCCACTCCAGTCCCCCCCCTTTCACAGTTGGGACATAGACTAAGGATGTACATCTTTACTGTATGGTTGGAGCGGGTTTGGGATGGGGCCTCGATCTGGAATGTGTATTGGTGAACTGCATTGCAAACGTGCAAGCGGCGAGAAAAAGAATTACGATACCCAAAGACGCTTCCAAGATAACATAAAAGTATTATTATAATGTCATGATTGTCATTGCCGTGAATATACGTGTTATAAAGCACATATATTCATTTAAATGAACATTTCAATCAAGGGACGCCTTTAGGAATGTACGCACAACACATCACAGAAATATAACGATTTTCCCCCGACCAACTAGTACTCTTTTACCATTAAAGTCATAATTTAGAATAATAATTTGTCCATGTCTATAGACTAATCTGCAATTCTAGAGAGTCCATTAGCTCAAAATTCGTATTATTTTTGTGTTGCCACTGCTACAACACACTAACGAAATATCTTAGAATTTTCCTCCAAACAAACTTTATGATCTAAATACTGTAAAATGCATGTTAATAGAACCTTGTGTGACGAAAGCAGCTAGAAATACGTACACACTGGCAAGGAAGCCAGGGGGCCGTGGACCCTCACATATTCAAACGGACCCAATACGTGATAATGACAAAACATTTTATTTCCGTAAATATTTTCAATTCCTTATTTTCCCCTTTTTAAATTGACAATTAGAGATTTTTAAAAATTTTATTTAATTTAGGTTGCTATGGAAACAGCTGAGGCCAATAGCGACCACAATTATTTTATGCATAGTTATGCAACACTTAAAAAAAGCATAGAATAATTCATTTCAAAAATATTTTGAAATATTGTGCAACAATTTGTCAAATCCAGTAAATAAGTGAATTTGTTATGAGATATTTGAGGAAGAGAGAACCATTTGTATTTATTAATAGTAAATGTATTTAATAATTGGTATTTATTAATGATAAATATTAATAGTAAAGTTGTCGTAGGCTTCCGCGGCCAGTCATGATCTGGGCCGTCCGGGTGACACCGTGTCGAAGGTTGAGGTGCCGACGTTTCCACCAACATCGCAGTCTTCTTCAGGGCAATAGGTACTACATCATAGATTATATCATTTAATTAGGGATCATATCAGCCCAGATCATATAATTTAATTGTTTGTAGTATATTTTATTTATTCACTAGGAAAATATGTCATTTATGAATATAAAAAATGTTCAAAGGAAAAGGGAAATGTGGTTGGCTCCCTTGTTGTTTTAGGCTGGCCACGGCTATGACGAGGGCGTGCACGTGGTTCGTAGTGGTTCTGTGGTTCATATCGACGTGTACAATCGTCCTCGCACGGGCATCTAATAGAGGACATCGTTGGTATAGTCTCAAGCAACTCTCTCACAGAAATACAGACATTGAGCAGTGGAATAAACACACCTCCTAAACCCGAAAGTTCCGGGAGGTCCAGTCACGACATCTTCAAGCAAATGACAGGGGCTGCAAAACGGTCCCGTTTATGCCACTTATGAGTTAAGGAAAACGGGATCCCGCCTGGGAGCAAGTGTGTGGCCGCCGGCTGTTTTTATGCGGAACAGAGTTCCTCGCAGCCAAGACGCTGTTCTTGTTATCCGAGGCTCTCTTCTCAGTGCTCCGACAGCGAGTATTTTTTTTTTACTAACAGCTAAAGCAAATGGATAACCTGGACTCGTGTGGAATGCGCGATATAACGAATAGTGATTGAAAGCTGTGTACATGATAAGGTATTTAAATGAAGTTAGTAAAAAATCGCCAATTTTATTGGACAATTTAGTTCACTTTGCTCGCGCATTTCCAAGTCGTCTGCGTTTCTCCGACCTTAGACTTTCGCAATTGCCATAAAACGTCCTTGAATCTCACCAATGCAAAATGTTCAAGGTATTTAAACGCAAAAATGTCTAACCTTGACTCAATTCCCTTGCGATTTTTTCCCTCTTCAATTTTCTCCAAAGTATTTTTTCATAATTAAAAACGCTTATTCCATACATGTTTCATATAGACATTTGCTATGGCTGTTCGTCAAAAAAAGGTCTAGCGTTCAGGTAATTGCCATTTCAGCCTCCTCCACACTCCTAGGCAGGTCAAAGAACGGAGACACGAAAAAAATAAGGAAACTAATTTTAAAGATTTTTGAGATTCGAAAACATAGATTGCATTGGGATCGGGGTGGATCCAGAATGTATTTCAGACGGGAGGGCAATTTCTCTTTTGATCCCTGCCTCATAATTGCTTTCAAGAAAAGTTACACTTTTTACGAAAGCGAAATTTATCTTAAAAAATGCTGTCCACACAGTGTAATGGGAATATTTCTTAGGGATGAAATGCAATCAATCCTGGTGCAATGTTCCAATCGATTAGAATAAACTGAGGTAAATTACAAAGTGTTGTGTTTGGAGAGACTATGCTCTCACTACTGAAAGTGAACAATTACTATCGTCATGGTATACCCAATTGCAATTGAAATAAAAATATTTAATATAATTTAGTATTTGGAGTTTCTTCAATGATGTTCTCTCTTCGACATGCATTTCATTTTTGCAAGGAAATTTTTTGAATCCATGCAAAACATGTAGGAGAGACCCTTATACCTTGAGCTACCTAACGCTATCTCGGGCTACCCACTCTACAATGGACAAGGAATAAAGGATATTCATGAATGGCAAACATAGGAAAGCGTGTGGATTTACTATGAAGCAGACCTTTTACATAAACTGAAACAGTTCCGAATAACTTCATCTTCACGACTTTTACGTTCTTTAGTAGGAGCATTTTTGGGTTTTGTTCTCGCTCTTAGGTTAAACTTGGGCACTATTTTGTGTTTCTGTAAATTTAAGCTTCAATTTTGTGTTTCTCTGACGATTTCAACTTCCCTGAATTTCGGCCATTTTATGCACTTTTTGTTACCCGGCATTTGGTAATGTTTCCAACCGTTGTGACGTAATTGTAAATGGATTTATGTTGTCAAATGCTGAAGGTTTCAGCAACAGGTAGATTCTTGGTATTAGCTGTGGTTCCTGTGACAAGCGCAATTACTCTCACCTGGGTTGAGGGTATTATTTCCTTGAATTGACTTTACTGCATTACTGCACAATCATTTATCGTATGTAAGAGCTAGAACGCTAAAAACACAAAGCACTTAAAATTTAAATCTGATTCTTTTATATTTTTCTACAATTTTGCAGTTTATAGGTGATCCGGGATACAAGGTAACTAGTTGAATGTGGCGTCGCCGACGCTGTAAACCGTTTGAAAACTACATTCTTGTATTGAAAATTTCTTTGATACTCCATACATTATATTAATTCCAAACGGGATGTGAACTGGTAGTACTGCAATTTCAAAATTATAATCGCCGTAAATACTTGCAGGTATATGCATGACAGCACAGCTATATTTTTTACTATTTAGTTTTGTTTTCTAATAAGAACATAAATGATCATCTGTAAGCTGTTGTTCTGCGTTATTCTCTAATGCTAATATAAGATCATTCTCAATTAGTTCGGAAAATTCAGACGCAAAAACTTCTACAACTACATATGATTGTCCTAAGTTACTTAACGCTTCCATATTTTTGGCCCCCATTTTAATATTTTAAAACTCTACAAACTCAGTCTGATTTTGTTCTGAAGGTGAAAATCTCCACGGAATGATGCCCACTCAAAATAACCATCCAAAATAGCCACGGAATGATGGGGTTTAATCAACGCCACCTGAGTAGATATATTTAGGTGGCGTTGGTTTGATTCCCGTCATACAAAGATCGTAGTTCAAAAACACGAAAAAGCACGTTTTTGACAATTTCTTGGAATCTTATGGCCGGATCGAAAAGCAAATTATCAGTTCCCCAACAGGGGACCGAGACGCGTTCAATGACACCTCGATTGGTGCACGGGAAGTGTTCTAGCCGTGAGGCATGGAAATCCCCACACACGCACGGTATAGGAGTTTACTCAAATACTATATAGGGGTGAAATGGCACCTGGCACCGCCCCAGATGAGACAAGCTGTAAGTTCCCGACTGTTTCCCGTCGTGGCAGTATAGTGCATGTAAGTGTGTGTATAAGAATTGACAAAGAAGAAGCAAAGATCGCACGTGGTCCGTGGACCGTTTGTTAGGGAATTGCTCCGGCATTTGTCTAATGTTAATCGAAAAAAGCACAGAAAACTATCGATAAGAGCAGCCGGCCGCCAGAATTCTCCTCCAGACAGCGGCTGACTTCGACCTAGCTCTCTAACAAGTGCCGAAAATTTTGCCATTGTCAGAACTCGAACCCTATGACCTTTTGGTTAGAGTCACTGCTGTAACATCAGTTGATGCCCTGAGCCACCTTTGCCGGTACAAGTGGTTGGAGATTCCCTATCCCATAAGCCGAGATCAATCTGAATAATAAAGAAACGTTAGATTGGTATTTTAAATACTTAGCCATCCTTAATACACACTCTTGCACTGGCCTACTCTACCCATACAACCCCGTTCCTGGCCACTCCTTCCACTTCCAATTCTTGGCTGACTGAGGTCTGCCGCTGGGCGGTCTAGGCCCCGCCCCTCGTTAAGGCAGCCTCATTAGCCGCAGGTCGGCCGGCGAGAGACGGCAGTCTTTTGTTCTCCCGCGGGCGACTGTCTTCCGCTTCTACCGCTGGTGCTCGATTTTTTTGTTAATGGACCCATTGTGTCTGGACCCATGGAGTAACACTTCGGGGGTCGCGTAGGGCAGCGGGCTTAGTTACCTTTTTCATTCACTACATTGCTCTTGTGTGCCAGTGTCGAGAATTTTTTCATTGTTTTATGCACTTATTTTTCTGTGTATAATTCTCTTTTTGTGTTTTAATTTAGGATTACTGAAGTTCATTTAACTTTGGGTTTCTTTTTGATGAGATATGTTTTGAATTGTGAGAGTGGGTGTTCAAAAGTTTGTTGTTTAAACATTTTATATGCGTCTCCGATGTCTAGACTTTTCAGTAGTTCGTGCATTAGAGTTAATGTAATCTGTTCTCTTACATCTAGAAGTCTAGTGATGGTTCTTCTGGATGGTTATTACAATTCAGTTTTCTAATACCTGAAGGTTATTGAATTTCTTGGTACTTATAAATATGTAGCTTCTGCATATGTTGTAACCGGTTGCGAAGATAATAGTTTTGTCGGGAAGAGGTATTCAAGTTTTAGAATCCTCAGATCTATAGACTGTCCAATGAGAGAATGAAGTAGATGTAAACAAACGGGTATGTATCTCTCCGCTGAAGCGCGTGGTCCGGGGACACTGAACTGTCATCTTACCAGTTGTCAACGCTCCGCTGTCACCGCTGGCTCTTGGCGATCTCAAATTCATCCATATGTTGCACAGTTCCCTTCTATCACAAGGTGCAGGATGCGCAAAAGAAAGAACGACTCTTGATAACTCGGGGTCTATAGACGTCGTAGCAATTGTGAGAATAATACTTCATTCACTCGGCATATTATTTCTGAAGTTATTATAAATATTATTGTCGATACGATGACAAGAAACTTTTGCATTCCACAAAACCGTGAGCAGGTCATCTCGCAAATGACATAGCGATTTTTAATAGTATAAGTAAATCCAATGTTAGTACTGTACTGCAGTAATCTGTCATTGATTTATCACGAAATTTATTCGTTACTTACATGAAAAGGAAAAGAAAGTCATTTATTCTGAATCTGACTATTGCTCTATCGTCTATCAATTACAAAATTCTCTATTCTCACTGCGTAATGAATTGAATACGTTTAAAATAGGTTTAAAACAGCAGTTGTTTCGCCACATTCTGTCGGCTTTTCTCACGAACGTTTTACAAAATCACACGTTGATGGTGATGGAGATGACAGTTCAGTCATGGCACTTCAATGAAAAATGCACTACATGTAATACACTCAATAGGGAATCTCATCAGAGATATAAAACTGGCAAAGCACCCCCCGTCATTCTGTCCCGACTTAATCTTCATCTCGCGAGCATGCGTCGCGAGTATTCAAGAGCGGGCAGAAGGATCTGTGGCGAGGTGGCGCGAGGGCCCCGCGATATTTTCGACTCTGCGAATAACCCGAGCGCGGGCGCGCATACCGCGGCCCAAGAGTAACAAGAAGAAGCGACCGGCTCGCGGGCGGGGCGGGGTGGGCGATGCGGGCGGGATGGGCGGAGCGGGCGGGGCGCAGTGGGCGATGCGAGCGGGGCGGTGCGGGCGGAATGGGCGGAGCGGGCGGTGCGGTCGGGGTGGGCGGGGCGGGCGGGATGGGCGGAGCGGGCGGGGCGCAGTGGGCGATGCGAGCGGGGCGGTGCGGGCGGAATGGGCGGAGCGGGCGGTGCGGTCGGGGTGGGCGGGGCGGGCGGGATGGGCGGAGCGGGCGGGGAGGTGCGGGCGGAATGGGCGGAGCGGGCGGTGCGGTCGGGGTGGGCGGGGCGGGCGGGATGGGCGGAGCGGGCGGGGAGGTGCGGGCGGAATGGGCGGAGCGGGCGGTGCGGTCGGGATGGGCAGGGTGGGCGGAGCAGGCGGAATGGGGGGAGCGGGAGGGATGGGCGGAGCGGGCGGGGCGGAATGGGCGATGCGAGCGGGGCGGGGCGGGCGGAACGGGTGGAACGGGCGGAGCGGGCGGAGCGGGCGGAGCGGGCGGAGCGGGCGGAGCGGGAGGCGGCTGGGCGTGGCCCGCGGGCGGCCGCTCTACCGCCCTCCCCCGCTGCGCCCTCCCCCGCCCGCGGGGCAGCGCGCGGGGCCGTCGGCCTGGGTTCGACGCCCCGCCGGTGACGCTCCACTGACCTTGGCCGCGGCCGAGGGGCGGGGCGGGGCGCGGCGCAGCGAGGCGAGGCGTGGCGAGGCGGAGGGCTGGGAGCGGAGGGACGACGCACTCTCGGCGGCGACGATGGCGGGGAAATTGATTGCGCAGATTCATCAGGTGCTAATCACGGGTGGACGCGACCCACTGCGAAAGCTCAGCAGCAACGTGGTTGCCTCTGCAGCGTTGTTGACTGATAGGTCCTAGGATTCGAGTCCTGATGGAGGCGTATTTTCGACACTAGGCACTAAGAGCTGGGTCACCACGGTGTAAGATATATAGGTGTGTTAACTATAGGGGCAAATTTTCTGAAGCCAGTTTGAGGCTAGTTCCTCGCTTGTCCGTACGGTGCGCACGATCGGTTTGGGTCACGGTGTAAGATATACATCTTAAAATGATACCTTAAACTGTGGCTATTACACAGTTTTACAAAACATTTCCTACCATTTTCGTAACTGTTCGCTCTAGACTTTACCAATTCCACCGCAAAACGACAAATCACTCATTTAAAATTTGAAATCAGCTGGCCACAGAGTTGTCGAATAGATCACTACCAATCACGACCTTGCTCAAATGAGACCCAAAGATCGCAGCGCTTATATGCGAGAACTGAGAGAACTTCCCTCACATAAGCTTCAGTTTTAGACTGGGAGTGAACACATCTACATATCTTACACCGTGTAGATCACTAAGTCGTCGACATTTTTATATACTGCTCTCTGATCATTCTTTTCCCAAGTTTCTCCGATCATTACTAGTTGAATGCTGGAGAAATTCGTTATCGATTGACCAGGAATCTCCCACGACCTTTTCTTTATAACCCTCGTCCCTCCCCCCCCCCCTATTATATACACGCACATCCTTACAGGCATTACATAACCACACTTGTCGGGTAACCAAACAGGAGGCTAGAGCTAGTCCGGACTGCTGCATGCCTTGTTGGTGGAGGAGGTACCTGGAGCTTGGAAACCCCACAAGCCGGCAGATAGGTCGGCGCCAGATCTCACATTCCAACGCCACCTCCAGGAACATAACATTAACTACACTTACGGGACTAAAGACCGTAGTCCTTGATGCGCACGGAATCGATATATTCCCACTCACTCCGGGAGGATGGCAAAGCGAGCGTTACAGTTGTCGCTGTCACTAGCCACTTGGCGATTTCTCATCCGATACTTTCCATATTCATAACTTTATTTGTACTAGCTATATCGGTGTCGATTCTAATCACTTTTGGGGTGCCAACCCCAGTAGATTTTGTAACTTCCAGGCTTCTAAAATAGTTAACGAATGTAATGTTCCTCTTTGATCCATAATAAGGGTCACACAATTAAATTACTACCGTCTGAGCCAAATTCTCTGTTCTATTTGGTCCCTCTTTTCCGAGATACGGTATTTCAAACAAATCCACCCATTCTATCGCAAATTTATCCCATTTTCATAGCGTTTTTGTCAGGTTTACTTGGGGTCATTCCATATTAAATCAACACAGTTTTTTACCTCACCATTTTAGATTCAGATGAAATTTGACACATAGATAGTATGAATGACGAATAAGAAAACTACAAATGTTTGGTAAAATATCTGCACCCATTTGTGAAATACAGCCATGTAAAGTTTTACAAAATTGGGTTCCCGAAAATTTTAAAAATGATTTAGAGCTTCTCCAAATTAAGATAGGGAGCTGGAAAAGGTGTCATTTTACAGATTTCTTTATGGCCTTTTATATGATATGCAACTCAATGGGGGTTGCGATCAAAACGTTTTTCAAATTTGAATTTAAAATTTTGATTTTGAGTTTTTTCAAAATTCTCATCATCAAAAAAATTCAAAAAATTCTAAAATAATCCTTATATGTTTCCAAACAGATGGTGCAAGTTTAAAAATGGGACTGCAATGGGTTCATATGGTAATCTTTACTTAAAATGCACAATATTTACTTACTCTAGATTTTACTGATTTAAAATGCATTTTATTTCACATTATAAGACCTAATATATACAAATTATTAATTTAGTAGAATATACGTACAGTTCGACAAAAAACTAACAGGTGGTCAAATCATTATTTATGCATAATATGGCATTCTTTCAAACCATTATTTATGTCGTTGTCGTTGCTTCCCTAATTTTATAGACTAATTTTTCTCCAACTTCGAATCAAAGGAAAAAATATGTAAGAGAAAAATATTTTTGCGAGAAATAACAACCCAGTTGATAAGACCTCATGTTCAGAGAAGAAGAAAGAAAAGGTTGACTAGGTGTCACACTGAAGCAATGGAGAATGTTTCTGATAGAATCAATGTTGTTAATGATCATCCAGACAGTAAACCAGCGGTAAAGACGAGAAAGAGGTTATATGTTTGCCCTTCAAAACTTTCTAAGCTTTCTAAAGAGTGTTGTGCTGTATGTGTTATGTGTTTTCTGAACACTCAATCAAGAAAATAATGTTTGTAACATTTTATAAAAATGGGACAAACATTATTAAATACTTGTAAAATGCTGTAACAAAAACTTTTACTTCGATACTTTCATTATTTTAAGATAATTTTCACATTGTTTAGAAAAGTGTCTTCGAGACACCACTGGGCCTTTACGTTACAAAAGCTTTCTTGGTTGGTAAGGGTTAAAGTGTGTGATGCAGGGCTTGTATCACTCGGATGAAAAGATTCTTCGTCAGTTTTGCCACCTCGCAGGATAATAATCATTTTGTAAAATAATTTTGTAATTGTTAAATATATGATAATACTAATCCTCTTTTGTAGGATAATTTCAACTACAAAATTATATTATAATATAAATTTATAAAAATTAATGGGTATGTTCTACAATAGGAGCATGCAAATGTACAAATTTTCTTTAATAAGCCGCCTGAAAAATACACTGAAAGAATGTACTCTTAAGAATAACATTTTTTAATGGTTCCTGTCAATTTTTGCATAACTCTCATCATATAAATATTAGCTATACTTAAATCTTCCTGAGATGAACACCTCTATCACTGATTCATTCACGTGATACATTACATTTCGAAGATAAGGTGGACAGCAGAATTCCCTGCTACAGCCCTCTACAACAACCAGATACAGATCTCGGTAAATCATTTTAATTTTATTTTCAGAAACGTGTTTAACTCTGTTTACAGTGAATAATGATGTTTTGTTCTAGAACTTGTAAACCTCCAGTTCATGAGTCTGGAAGAATAAGTACTGAACGACATGAAACAGTAGTTTGAGATTTTCGATTTTCCTTATCGTGCATGTTGTACTTTTCAATAGGAACTCTTCTACATTGCTTCCTTTTGTGCGATATAATCGCAGACTCGACTAAATTACTTATTTTGACTCCTTGTTAAACATATTAATTTCTTATTCAAACTTTTGAAAGCAAAGAAAACTACTCTCTATCATATTGACCTTATATTGTTAATTCTGTGTGTCCAGTCATTTTTACTTTCCTCTATTTATAAGTATATTCGGAGTAAAGCTGCGGAAAATCCATTTCGAGATTTTAACGGAAATACACGTTTTGGGGTGTTAGCACATTTCGGTCGGTGCGGGCAAGTTCCTGCGACTTCCGCCCACCTGGGCACTCCTTGCGGTAATCCCGCTAAATTATGGGAGTTTCATGCTACACCCAGTGTGTTATGGGGGCGCAAACTCCAAAGTTCGCGCGTCCCACTTAAAAAAATCAATCAATCATCAATCAATCAATCAATGAAATGGAATGAAGACATTAATTGAATCATTGTTTCCCCGCGCCTTGATGCATGTGACAGTTCTTCCGCCGCCCGGCCAGGTTGCAATCAGCTACCCTCGCCGCCGACACCGGTGACGTCACTACATCACCACCGTCACCGCCGCCACCAACACCATCGCGCCGTCGCCGCCCGTATCTCTCCCCCCGCCTACGTCCGCCCCCCGCCGCCAGCTAGCCGGCTGCCCGCCCCCCTGCGCCCTGCCCGGGGTCTGAACCCGGGGCAGCGCCAGAACACGGGTGGACAGCGGGCGACAGAGCTGGTGGAGTGTGAGCCAAGCGGAAGGAGCTATGGTGGACGGGGAGCATGAAGCATCCACGGCGATGAAGGGCATTTTTCACGCTTTCTGCATTTGAGACCCTCTACTAGACAGCTGTGTAATTTGTAGGAGCTGTGGTGCTGTGACAGTGATGTGGTTCGACAACCCAGCCATGTGTGCCTCGTAACCTTTCAATGTTACATTCATTTGGTTTTTCTTTCTGTGTTAGTCAGGTAGCATCGCTTGGTCAGTGTGTGCCTTTAATTTTGTGTTTCGCAACATTGCAAGAGTTTTGTGAAATTGTTAAAGTTTTTTTTGTATTCTTTGACATGGGGTCTCCTGGTACAGAAAAAGTGATTATTTTCAAAACGTCCGTCTGTCCGTCTGCCCGTCTGTCTGTCCGTCTGTGAACACCACTTGTGCCTAAACCATGCCATAGGCTTTTTTCCAAATTAAAGAAAACACTGTCCATCTAGCTTGAGTCGAACCTTTAAGATTTTGAAAATCATTCTTTAAAATTTGGGATACTTTACATGAAGTCCCCTGACATTTGAAAATTTTCTCAAAAACGGCTCCAAATTTTTTCTTTGAATTTCTGTAAGAGTAGAGTGAAATACACTTATTAAGGCACAGTATAACCAGTATGTTCACTCGCGGCAAATTCTATTGAAAACGTTTTTTCGATCACGTGAGGTCGGCCATGTTTTTCGTGTAACACCCAGCTCGCGAAATACACATAATGTCTGCATTTAAAACAGATTTTCTTCCATTAATTTGATTTTCTACTTCAATTCATTTTATCGTTCTATCCATTTCATTCAAATTTCACGTCCTCTGAAGCAAATTAAAAACACTTATCTCTTCACATCTTCTGGAAGCAGGAAGAAACTAAACTCAGTTTTTGGTATTATTTTTGCATGTCTTTAAAGCAACGTTACCACTTAACTTGACGTTTAAATGACGTTTTGAAGTCATTTTTATCAGAGTAGATAATACGACTTGAAGAAAATATTGAAACACAAGCCTCACTATAGTAACAAATAAAAACTGCGTTTGCACGTCTTTCTGTCCCCCGCGCTTTTTCCCGCCATTCAACATGGTCTACAATTATTTTTTTGCGCGTGCAATAAAATTGAAACAGAAAAAGCAATCATTATAATCTTAACTGTCGTATATGCAACTCCTAAATTTCTTTGAGAATGACAGTTCTCATATCTCACGGTGTATGCCTATACGCCTCCGACGTTTATGCTGAAATTGTATTGGCTGACAACCAAGAACATGGCGCAGGGTCTATCCGGTGCAAAACCAGGTTTTAGAGCAAGTGAACAAACTGGTTATACTATGATAAAGGTGGCATAGGTCCGATTTTCACTCTAAATATTCGAAAATTGCAAACGTTTGAATTCTTTGGGCGTCTTCCTCCAACTACAAAATTAAAAATAGAGATTTTTCCATCAAATGAAATTTGTTCTCCAAAATTACTTCTTTCATTAAAGTCTTGACTTTTTTTGAAATTTTTAGTAGATTTCACGCAATATTGCGTGCAATATAAGCAATTTTAAAAAATTACAACAAAAGATTTTCTCAAAAACCATTCCATTTTTTTAAAACTTTTTGTAGGGATTGTGCTAAATATACTCTATCAGATGACACTAAACGCCATATTGCTGTATTCTTTTGTTTTTTAAGTTTCAAAAATGTACTTTTTTAACTACTCTCACATATGGTTAATATTTTCATTAGCGGCGATTTGTTGATGTTATTATATTTATGAGTACATACACTTTAAATAATGTCATATAAATGTTTTCGAAAACTAAATAGTTTTCTGTGAAAACTAGCTCAAAATTTCGCACGTTCAGAAACGCTCAAACACCATTTTCTCTGAAACGACCACAAATGTTTTCTTCAAACTTTCCGAACGGATAGTGCTCATTACATTTTTTAATACTACGTAAAGTTCATTTTGGTTTGTTTTTTTTTTTCAAAAATTACACAAAAGAATTTTTTATAGATCTCTCACCCCGTTAATATGCACATTTCCAGCAATTTGTAAACACTATTGTATTTGTGAGTCAAAGTGGTTCAAATGACTTCAAGTGAAATTTTTCGAAAACTCAAAAATGTTCTGTAAAAATGAGCTTCAAATTTCGAATTTACAGTAGTACTTAAACGCTATTTTCTTAAAAACAGCTCCAATTTTATCAAAGAAAATTGTTATTAAGGACGAGGCTTTTCTGTTCTTTAATATTCTTAAATAATGTTACCATTCAACTGTAAAGAAATCGAAAAATTAAGAAAATGTCAAAAGATGCAGATTGGGCGGAGATACAAGTAGATGGCAGCTGGCAAGAGTATGTATCAAGTCCGAATAGCTAGCCGAGACGAAAGGAAATAGAAAACCAACACGGGAGTCTGTACCATTCTGTAGCACCACTAGTTACTTTCTCGTATACGTGCAGAGAAAGTTGTGTAATACTGCGCGAAAAAACAAGAATTTTCGTCAGAAATTTTTCAATTTTCATGTTTTGCAATTTCGAAGAAAACGAGCAATACCCGGAAATGAGACTAGCACCATATTTCTTACCTTCTCCCATTACATATGCGGAGGAAATTGAAAGAAAAAATTTGGAGCAGTTTTTGAAAAAAGATTTGCGTAAATTTCAATCGCAAATTATGGAAAAAACCACTAGTTTTTTCAAACAACTGTACATGACGTATTTTAAATAGCTAATTTCCTACGACAAACTTTAGCTGGAGCAAAAATCTCTATCTTCAATTTTGTAGTTCACATTTTTACTTTCTCGCCTTACGAATTCTTCGTAAGAAGAGAAAGTTATGTAATCGTGCGGCGAAAAAACGGGGAATTTTCGCCAGAAAAACTCTTATAGCAGGGGTCTGGTGATAAAAAAGTGGATAAAACCTGTTGCTAAATTTAGAAAAAAATCCTCTATCTCTTGGTGTAATCAGAATCCATGATTTGTTGCTTCTTCATACTTCAAAATCGATTGACGGCGAAACGTCCGTCTGTCCGTCTGTCCATCTGTCCGTCTGTGGTCAACGCTAGCGCCTGAACCGTTCGGCCGATTTTCTTCAAAATTGATATTCCCCGATCGTTTTTACTCGTCTCAAGGCCACTGGAATTTGAAACCGATGTTTTAGTATTTGAGGGTACTTTACATGAAGCCCATTTTGAGTTTTTCTAAGTTAAAACAAAATGGCTCCAAATTTTTTGATTATATTTTGTTGTTGAATAGTGCGAAGAACGTTGAAGGGAATGACGTAGGTATCATTTTCGTTGATAGGCCCAATTTGTCGAAAATTGCAAAAAACTGTTTAAAAACTGCAAAACTGAAGATAGAGATTTTTGCCTCAGACAAAGTCGATTGTACAAAACTAGCACTTCAAATAAGGTCATGAACCCTTTTTTGGAAAAACGAGTAGTTTTTGCGTAAATTGCGATTCAAATTTACAAAAAAATTCTCAAAATCCGCTCCAAATTTTTTCTTTAAAATTTCTGCACGTGTGTAATAAGGGACGGTAAATATATAAATAAACTAGTGGTGCTATAGAATGTCACATACTTTCTCGCAGTAGTTATTTTCCAAATGCCGATCAGCGGATAAATTATTTGGAGTAAGCCGTTCATCGCTGCTTTTCTTGGTCATGTTTGAAAGACATGTTTTTCGCATGTTGACAATTACCGGCTTTCTAATGATAGAACTGATACAATTACGTTTTGACTAAAATATAAGTAGTTGGTCCGCATGTGGGTCCCGTGGCGCGGCTGGTTAAGGCAGCTTCGGGTTGAGATCTTCAATAAGAAAGGTACCGAGTTCGATCCCAAGAGGGGGATTTTAATTTGATGAATGTGATGTTGCATGAAAAAACATTGAAGAGTGTTGATACTTTATTGAAAATCGTTTGAAGTACTTCTACTCACGAATAGAATCAATGCAGATAAATAGACAGGACTTGTCTGTGTTTTCCCTGACTGCATCTTTTAAACAATTTTTCAACTCTGTTATTCGATTTCTGAAGCGTATGACATGTCAAATCAACCGTTGTCTAGTATATATCTGTATGAACCAATTTAAGTAAAATATGATAATTTTAACGTTAAATTGTAATACATTACAACCAGAACGCATGCGATAAACTTACAATTCCTAACGGTTCCGAAATTATGATTACTTTCTAGCCTTACGAATACTTCATAAAGCGTTTCACCGCTGCCTTTCTTGGTCATGTTTGAAAGACATGTTTTTCGCATGTTGAAAATTACCGGCTCCTAATGATAAAATCGATACAATTACGTTTTGAGTAATTGCGGTAAATGTACTGGAAATGTCTGTATATAGTTGTTCAAATTTTTAACTATTAACAATTTTTTACTTCTCTTCATGTATTTGTAAAGCGTATCTACCATCGTATCAATTGTTTCTTAATCATGCATTTACCATTTTATAGGTCGGTTCTATTCTTTCATGGCTCTGTTCGACACAGGCGGTGTTGGTGTTGCGTAGTGATACGAATAAGCGTGGTGGAACTCGTATAAGTGCCGGTTCGTTGACTTTGAGTTTTGGATGTAGGGTTTTGGTACGGAAAACGTTTGCTGGTATAATACACTTTTGCTGGTTTATGAAGTAGGGGAATAGCAATAAGGTCCGTATAGAAGCAGAGCGAGAAAGTATGTGCGTTGGAAGCACCACTAGTCTAATTTTCGAAAAACCGAGAGACACCCGAAAATGGCACTAGCACTATATTTCTTACCGTCTCTTATTACATAAGTGAACAAAATTTAAAGAAAAAATTGTAGCAATTTTTGAGAAAAAAATTAGTACATTTCAAGCGCAAATTACGCAAATACTACTCGTTTTTCAAAAAATTGTACATTACGTTTTCTAAAGAGCTATTTTTGTACAGCAGACTTCGTCTGAGACAAAAAACCCTCTCTTCAATTTTGTGGTTTTAATTTTTTTGCAATGTTCGAAAAATCGGAAATTTCAATTAAAATTAAACCTCTTAAATGTTCTTTGCACTATTCAACAACACAATTTAATAAAAACATTTGGAGCCAATTTTTTGAAAACATTGAAAACGTCCTAGGGGCTTCTTGTAATGTACCTCCCAAAATCAAAATATCGGTTTCAAATTTCATGGTCCGCGACATCAGCTAGGACGATTGGGGAATATCAATTTTGGAGAAAATCGGCTAAACGGTTTATGCGGAGTTACCGGCCAGACAGACAGATAGACTTTTTCTCGTCAATCATTTTTTCGGTGTGAAGAACGCACAAAACTTGGATTCTGGTTACACCGCATGCTAGAGGAATTTTTTTCTGTATTTAGGGTCGGTTGTATGATGTAGATATATCTCCAGGAATAATTATCTAAAGAATTGCTTATTCCGAGAATAAATGACTCGTCCTGTAGTACGACGTATATTTATTTCGCGGATAACGATCTCCTGTTTATCCGAAAATAGTCTGTGAAAGAGAAAGTTGGTACCGCACTCGGTAATGTAACTGTGGTAGTGTTTTGTGGGAATATTTATTCTTTACTTCTCAAATTTTGTACATTTCATCCCGTTTCGAATCCACAGACGGGGTGGAATGGATCCTCGCACTGTAACCACTCCATGTGGAGTTGTTTTAGGAGTCTTCCCTCTATTGTTGTAACCGTATTGTATATCTTGTAGTAAGGACAATACAGTTTGTTATCATTACGTATAGTACTAGGCTATTATGATGTAATTGCCTATTGTAAATCTATAATGTTTTACCACCTGTCCTGAGGATAGAATAAAAACATTCTGCAACGTCGGCAAGCTGCTTCAATATCTTAATTCACTCCGACCAAATTCGGTGGTATATATTTCCCATTTCTATTTCATGGTGAATTTACAATGATACAAATTATTGAGGAATACTTCATGAGAAAGAAAAAGTATCATCTCAATTCGCATCTAACAACAGCCTTCCTTTATTTGATAAATATACTGATAAAATAGTATAACACAGTAAAAATACATATTTTTTTATCAAACATCGTTTCATGGAAAAATGATCTTTTTTACTATACTGCAACGATTCCAAGTGGAATCAAAGCAAAAAATTCACCCAGTTACTCTAGAAATAAGTCCACCTTTTCTCTGGCACTAGGCAGCTAATCAAAAAAAGATCACTTGTACATATAATCTAAAAAATCACTTATAAATATAAAATGTATATTTACATCTCTTTCTGGCGATTCAAAGCATCCTTCACAAGAACCAAAACCCTTCGCACTGTGGATTTGGATTGAAAACTATTTTAAATTCATCATCATTGCATTAAATAATCTTGCCTGTGTCGAAACTTTCATCGTTTTCGCAACGATAAATACACTCCGAATAAGAATTCATCATCGCTATCCGCAAATTCTATTGCTACACAGTACACGCGTCACATGGCTGCTTCTACTTTGAGGTTATTTCACGTTATCTAATGAATATCTTCACAAAAACAGTGGAATAGTTAATCACTATTTATTCCAATGATAAGAGCTATACCTACTTCTTACAACTGTTTTTTCCTGTATCCTTGGCATAAAATTTATCTCGGCTTTATTCCGAGTTCGCACAATTCGGCCTTTGCAAATGTATTTATCCACTTTTTCCTGACCAGCATCCGGCAATCAGGTTTTTTGTGTCGAAAATCCGCGGTTTTCGTGCGCATGATTACCATAATTTCTCTTCTTACGTTAGTAAGTGCGAGAAATTAAAAGTGGATAAATCTATTTCCTAAATTACGAGAAAAAAAAGCTCTGACACGTGATGTAGCCAGAATCCTTGTTTTGGGGTTCCTTGATACCGAAAAACCAATTGACGGCAAAACTATATGGGTTCGTCCGTCCGTCCTCCTGGGTATACGTGAACGACACTAGCGCCTAAACTATGCGTACGGATTGTTTCCAAACTGAATAAACACATGCCTATCTGGCTAGAGTATTCCATTACAAAAATTGTGGGAAATATTGAAAGAAATGAGCATAAATGAAATCATTTTGATGGCAATAAAAAAGTTATATGATGGTGCTATTTCGCAGGTCCAAATATACAAAAATCTCTCAGAATTAATTTTCATTACCAAAGGTCTGCGTTTAGGATGAAGCTTGTCTCCATCTCTATTTAAAACATTCTTACAAAAATCGCTAGAAACATGCAAAAAGAAAGTTGAAGTAATGGGTGTTCCTATAGGAAATAAAAGTTTATACACTTTATTTTTTGCAGATGACCAAGTAATAATAGCACAGGATGCTGAAGATGTGGAATATATGTTTAGAAAATTATTAGAAGAATATCAGAAATGGGGGCTAAAAATTAATATAGAAAAGACATTTTATATGGGATGTGAAGTAAATAATAGAGATTTAATTTTACAGTTTGGAAAAGGGAAATTAAACATTGTTCGAAATTTAAATAATTGGAAGTAAAAATAAATAAGGATGGAAATCAAGAAGATGACATAAGACAAAGCATAAACAAAGGAAGGTCAGCAACATCAATGCTAAATAAAATATTGTGGGATAAACACGTAGCAAAAGAAACTAAATTAAGGGTATATAAATCTATTGCAGAAAGTACTGTTTTGTATGCATCGGAAATTTGGAAATTAAAGAAAAATTTAAAACTAAAATTACTGGCAACAGAAATTGATTTTTTAAGATCATCCAGGATATCAAAATTGGAAAAAAATAAGAAATTTAAAAATAAGAGAAACTAGTGGTGCTACAGAATGGCACAGACTTTCCCGTATTAGTTTTCTATTTCCTTGGGTCTTCGCTAGCTATTCGGAATTACCACATACTCATTCTTGCCAGCTACAATCTATCACCGCCAAAAGTACATTTTTTATCATTTTCTTAATTTTTCGGTTTCCTATTGGTATAACGAAAATATTAATTTTAGAATATTAAAGAACACAAAAACCTAGTCGTAAATGGCAATTTTCTTTTAAAAATTATGTGCCGTTTAAGAGAAAATGGCGTTTTAGCACTACTAAATATGCAAAATTTAAAGCTCATTTGCACAGAAAATTTTTGAGTTTTCAAAATACTTTATTTGAAAATATTTGAAGCACTTACACTTAGAAATATAATAATCTTTACAAATTGCGGATAATGTGCATATTAAAGATGTGAGAGATCTTTCAAAAAATTTACATTTATATAATTTTTGAAAAAACAAAAAAATAACTCAAAATAAACTTCACATCATATTAAAGAGTGTAATTATCACTATCCGTTACACAAGTTTCCAGAAAAAAGTTGCTGCCATATATGAGAAAATGGCGTTTGAACGTTTCTGAAAATGCGAAATTTTGAGCTACTTTTCACAGAAAACTTTACTTGACATTATTTAAAGCGCATGTACTCGTAAATAGAATAATGTGCAAAAATCGCCGCTAATGTAAATATTATCGGCGTGAGAAACATGTGAAAAAATTTACATTTTTGTAATTTTTGAAAACACCAACCAATAGAGCAATATTACTATTATGTTACCTCATTTACCACTATCCCTACCAAAAGTTTAAAGAAAAAATTTTGGGCCATTTTTGAGAAAATCTTGTTTTTGTAATTTTTTAAAATTGCACATATTGCACGCAATATTGCGCGAAAACTACTAAAAATTTGAAAAATATTTCCATGGCCTTTATGAAAGAACTCAATATGCAGAACAAATTTTATTTGAAGAAATAATCTCTATCTTCAATTTTGTAGTTGGAGAAAGACGCCGAAAAAAATTCAAACTTTCACAATTTTCGAAAATTTAGAGTTATCCGTGAAAATCGGACCTATGCCACGTTAATAAGTGTATTTTACTCTATTCATACAAGAAATTTAAAGAAAAAATTTGGAGCCGTTTTTGAGAAAAGTTTGAAAATCCCCGGGGGGCTTCATATAAAGTACCCCCAAATTTTAAAGAATCTTTTGTAAAATCTCAAAGCTTCGACTAGAATCAGATCGACCGGGGAATATCCATTTTGGAGGAAATCGTATGTATGGTTCAAGCGCTAGTAGGCAGACAGACGGACAGACAGACGGACGGACGGACGGACGGACGGACGGACGGACAGACGGACGTTTTTCTTTCAATTGGGTTTTCGGTATCAAGGACCTAGAAAACAAGGGTTTCTGGCTACACCACGTGTTATGGGATTTTTTTCTTAATTTAGCAACTGGTTTTATCCACTTTTTCGTTATCACGGCCCGGCAATGAATTTTTTTCCGCCGAAAATTGGCCATTTTTTCGCGCAGCATTACATAACTTTCCCTATACTACGCATATCACTCCGTGTATACGTACGTATACGGGAAAGTAAAAATGAATAAAGTACATACAATTTTAGAAACGATTCAATACAAGCAATTACAATGGTTTGGTCATGTGAAAAGAAGAAAGGTAATAGAATTCCAAAAATAATTTTAGAGTGGTTTCCGGTGGGTAGGAAGAAAAGAGGAAGACCTAAACACAGCTGGTTGAGAGAAATTAAGGAAATTTTAAAGGACAAAAACTTAACAGACAAGGATTATGAAGATCGGGACAAATGGAGAAATAAAATTAAAATTATGTAATTTATTAGAATTGTGGGTAACTGAAAGTTGTTTTCTATAACAATATAAAATTGTGAAATAAATAAATAAATTTACAAAATTTTTTTTGACTGGCCTCTCACGTCGTTAATATTTACATTAGCGCCGATTTCTTCACATTATTGTATTTACGATTAAATGTGCTTCAAATGACTATAAACTTTATCGAAAACTCAAAACTTTTCTGAGTAAACGAGCTCACATTTCTGCATTTTCAGAAAATTTTTTTCTTAAAAACGCTCCAAATTGTTTCTTCAAATTTGTTGTACGGATAGTGCTAATGCATTGTTTAAGATGACCTAATAGTACATTTTGAGACGATGATGTAATGTTGAGTGTGATATTACTCTTTAGAGAGTTTTTGCACCCTCGAACGTTAAGCACTATCGATCTTCTACGCATGCGCAGATGCACTTAAGTGATGCAAAACTTAAACCGCTCATGTGCAGAAGATCGATAGTGCTTAACACTCCCTAAAGAGTTTTTGCAATCCTTAACGGGCAACTATCGACTGCATTTTTGAGTCTCTGAGCATAAGCCAACTTGAAATCGAACTCGAAGTGTTAGCGGGTCATGCACCGCTATTTCGCCGGATTTAGCGGGCGAGTTATATCGCATGGTAATCGATCATCCAGCAGTTGTATATAGAAATTGTTCACTATTGAGACCAAGGAGTATATTGAGAAAGCAAATTCTGCTGGTAACTCTATTTCTATGGTGCCATACATTGTACTGTCTTTTCGTGTCTGTGAACTGTTGTGAACTGATTTGATTGAAGTTTAATTAGCGCTACTGCTAGCCTCGCAGTTTTCAATCGCCCAAAATCTTTGTCAGTTGTAATTCATAGGATACGTAGTAAAAGCTTCACAAGAAATAGGCAAAGTATTAATGAAAGTTTGTAAAATGCCTAGTGAATTTATTGGTTAGGTCAAAGTGAATTACTACCGAAGAAAAAATGTGAAATAAAATAATAAAAATGAAATAAAATTAAAAAATAAGAGAGTTTTTATTATTTCTAGTGGGTCAAATGATATAAATCCGTATTCATAGGAAGATTTTTATAGTCTAGTTAATTGTATTGTATTTCTTTACTTGCTTACAAATTTACCAAATGTATGAATTAATTGACTTCAACCACACGCATGAACTGTGAAGCATTTCTCCATTATTAACGTATCTTAAACCTGAAAACTAAAGATGGCTTCTGTAATATACTTCCATACCTACTTTGTCAGTGTATTATCTCAAGGTGTAGGTTATGTCAATCAAGTTGGCACTGTAACGTTTTTTTTCTCTCTTTATTTTCTTTCGTTTAATCTGGCCCCACGTTGTGGTGCCATTGTAACCTTATTTGAACTGTAACTGTATTCTTATTTATTTATTTAGTGCTGATTCCTTCCCATACGTATACTTTCGCCCCAAAATATTATGTTACAGAAAATTTATATCAAGCGGGTCGTGGCCGGTTCCATACGGAAAACCCATAAACTATAATTCAACTTTGCAGGACAGCCAGGTTCCTAACTACAAAACAATAAAACACATTTGTGTGAGAGCGCAAACCCGGTTGGCAGTCTTGCCTTCCGACGTTTAATTTATTAAAATATATATAGACCCCTTGAACTATGTGTGGTAGTACACTCAACAATTCCCCTTCGGCATGCATTACACAAACAAATCATCAGACACAGAAATCGCAATAACCTGTAAACACAACAAAAATACTAACACTCAAAGCACATAAATAATAATAACCATTTTATTATTTTTCCACTAGGAATTCCTTTCTCTATTCACTAGGGACGTACTTTCTCAAGTTCACCTTAATATCTCTATATTCTCTCATAACCAATGAAATTTGCCTGTTATTTAAACATTATGTATGACATTTGAAAGATCTTTGATTTTTTTACTGCAAAATTTAACATCTGAGTACTACTATAGGCGTCCATTACTAATTGTTACTGACTCTATTTGTCTTGTGCAACCCTTATACTGGAAACAATAAAACTGTGTGCACTTCCCGTGTTCGTTGCCGTCTGCTTCAGGTTTTGAAGTAACACCATGCCTCCTGGGCTCCGAATCTTCACACGCTCCCCATAGACGCTGATCTGCTCGCGAGCAACTATTCAGTGTCTTCGCGCTCTATCCACTTCAACATTCATTACTATGTCTTTCACAATCCAAATTTCTAAACACGAAATGTTTTCCACGCAAAAGATTAATATGGTTTCTATCGCACTTTCACTTTGCGAATAATTACTAACATGTCCTACCGAGACTTAAAGTTTTTCTATTCAAAAATGTTTTCCCCGCAATACATGTATCTCCCACCAAAGCTGACTCGCGAAATCACAATTCAAATTTTGTAAAACAAATGTTTTCCACGCAAAAAATCAATATTGTTTTTATCGCACTTTCACTTCGCGAATAATCACTAACTTGTCCTACCAAGACTTAAAGTTTTTCTATTCAAAAAATGTTTTCACGTAACACATGTATCTCCCACCAAAGCTGACTCACGAATCCATATACATATTTTTTCTCTTTCATTGTCGTTGCCTCCTATCTCCATTCTTTCAAAACAAACTCCGGCCGCCGCCATTGTTGTTCAAGTATTGTTACTAATACATTTTTCCGTTTTCCACTATTTTTAGTAAATAACCCTGCCACAATGTTCAAGATTCCCCATTTGGTCTCAATGTCTCTGGTTTGTATTCAAAATGTGCATTTTCGACCCCCGTCACGCCGAAAAATGCCGATTTCCACATCAAGTATTTTGCACTTCACGTCAACTGTTCTGCATTGTCATCTTACATGATGAAAATTGTTAAAATTAAAAGTATCTGATCCTCTACCAGTCTTGTATGGGTTTCACTAATTTATCGCAACTGAACTAAATCGACTTACAATACTTGTTAAGGCATAAATCACGGGTTTCATTTTAACATCTTAAAAAATGTTAATTTCTCGCATCCGAAGTTAAAGCCTTTTTCATTCATTTTCTTGAAAATGTTATAATAGCGCAAACTGTGGTTCAATTTTAATGAAACCAACACTAAAATTATTCTCAAATTGATATCTATTTAACCATTATGTCGATTTGTGCGCATTTTAAACAAAGATATTACTTCCGCGCAACGCGGCTTTCTTCTGTTTTTTTTCTATATCTTGTTCATCCATATCGTTGCCGCTTTACTATAGTCCGTTCAAGCTAATTTTCTTTAAACATATGCTAAAAACTCATCGGGATTCTTACTATCATTCCCTTAATGATCCTGAATCATTACAGTACATTATTTGCGTGAAGAAAATATTATTCTAAAATATTACTGAAATAGTGAATATCAGTGGCGTAGCGTGACTCGCACGTTTGGGGATGCTCAACAATAACACAAAATGTCACTATCAACTACTTCATCTAACAGGAGAACGCAACACAATGGAGACACACTGGAACTACTTCCACGATCTCGATTGCTTACAACGGTGTAGGCGCTTCCCACAAAATCCTCACAGCAGTCAGGACTGCCGATGTCTTGAAAGCAAATTATACAATGGCTCAGCTTTAATTCTTATACGCGAGTGGCAATGAGACCACTTGTTAATTTACATATTGCAGTCTAAAATAATATGTAATCTATTTAAGGGATAATTCAATTTCTTTGATATTAATTAAGAATAGTAGACAGGCACTATTTCTACACTTAGTGCCCATGACCAAGCGGGGACTCCCGAGTGACAAAGATATCATCATCATCATCATCATCATCATCTTCACGGTCTAGGCCCAACGGCCTGTTCCGGTTCGATGGTCCACCGTTTTCTTGGTCTCCCGGAATCTCGTTTCCCAAGAGGTCGATATTTCCAGGCCTTTTGAGGAAGGCGCTGCTTCTCCATTCTGTATAGATAATGGGTCCAATTTCTTTTATATTTTTAGATTTGATCGAGGACTGATACAACTTTTAACTCTTTTCGAATATCTTGATTTCTTTCGTGATCTGTTTTCGTACAACCTTTTACTGCCCTCAGAAACTTCATCTCTGAAGCCTGTATTCTGCTCATTTCTCTTTGTTTTAAAACCCAGCATTCGCTACCGTATAGCAGGGTTGGTATTGCCATTGTTTATTTATTTATTTGTCAAAAACAGTAAAAACTGTATATGACGTGTGGGGAAAGAGATTTATCTGCGCACATTTTCTTGAGGGCCAGAATAAAAAAAATGAATTTAGAAAATAGAAAATTAAGATTTATTTCTAAAATGAATTTTAGAAAAATAAAAGTATTTGAAAAATGTTTGTTCCCAAGTTATAGAAAATCAATTTCAACGGTAAATGAACTACAAGCAAAAGGAGTGCTCAACAAAACGTGCGCACAGTGAAGCTACATTTACGTCCAGAAGCAAAACAAGGGGCCATCTCAGCATTTTTTTTAAAATTTTTATTTTATTACTTGAATGAGTGATATCTGGTTCAGTAATATTACTTTTTCACATGTAATTCGTCTGGCTTAACTTATCCTAACCTAAAAACTATTTTTAATCTAACTACAAAATTGGCTAAGGATACTCATTGAGCCCCTACGCTTAGCTTACATCAGAGAATATATTGAGGAAGGTGTGTAGAGGATGTCTATTGCGGATTCGGGTCGGAAATTCGTGGAGTGTGGCTAGGTTGTAGTGAGCTATTTGATTTATTGAGGATATGTTTGAATAGAAATTGTTGGAGAGATGAGCGATGTGATGATTGATGGTTGGTAAATGTAATTCTCTATGTAGTTGATCATTTGAAATGAACAATGGGGCGTGAGTGGCTAATCTTAAGAATTTATTTTGCATTATTTGGATTTTATTAATGTTTGTCTGTGAAGCGTTCGTCCAGATGGGGCAAGCATACAGCATTAAGGGTCTGATTATTGTCTTATACAGGGCGATGGCATTGTTTAAGGAGAGACTGCTTTTGTGATTTAGTAGTGCTTTTAGTTGAATTAGTTTGATTTTGGTTTGTTGAATTTTTGTTGCTATGTGAGATTTCCAGGTTAATCTTGTATCGAAGTTTAGTCCTAAGTATTTAACGGTTTGGTTGTACGGGGTCCAGGGAATTGTGTTGTTGTTAATTTGGAGTGGGGTGGGTGTGGCGAATGTTCTGAGAGAGAATATTTTGGCTGTTGATTTTGACGGATTAAGCTTGATTTTCCATTTTAGAGACCAATCTTCAATGTTTTTCAGATGCATTTGAATTTTATTGCAAATGTGACTTACTGAATGGTGAGACATGAAGATGGCAGTATCGTCAGCAAATTGTGCGATATGTGTGTATGGAGAGGTAGGTATATCAGATGTGTATAAGTTGAAAAGGGTGGGTGAAAGGGGGAACCTTGGGGAAGTCCTGCTTTTATTCTGCGGGGGTTGGAAACATGTGTTTCGACAGTTACTGTAAATGTTCTGTCTGTTATGAAACTTTTGATGATTTGTAGTAGATAATTTGGAGTTCCTATAGATTTTAGTTTATATATTAAGCCTGGGTGCCAAACTCTGTCGAAAGCCTGTGAGATATCCAGGAAGGTGGCTACTGTGTGTTGTTTGTTTTGGAAGGCTGTGTGGATGTGTTCGGATATTCTAAGTAGCTGGTGTGATGTGGATAATTTATTGATGAAGCCAAATTGATGTTTTGGTATGGCCTGGATTATGTTTAGATGGTTGTTAATTCTTTTTAGTATTATTTTTTCTAAAATTTTGGATAGGGATGGGAGGAGACTGATTGGCCTGTAGCTTTCGGTATTGTTATGGTTTTTATTAGGTTTGGGTACGGGGATTATTTCGGAATTTTTCCATATAATTGGAAAGTATCCGGTTCTCAGAATTGAATTGTATATATTGTTAATGTACGCTATTGCGGGGTTAGGCAAGTTTTTTAATATAACATTACTAATTTTATCATGGCCAGGTGCTTTTTAAGAGGGAGATTTTTGATAAAGTTTTTGATTTCATTTGGGGAACTATATTTTATTCTATGTGGGATGTTATAATTGGGTGCAGATACTGATTGTGTTATGTCCATGTGATCAGAATGTGTGGGAGTACTATTAGGGGTGAATGATTGCTCAAAGTGATCTGCCAGAGCTTCTACTTTCTCTGCTGGTGCATATTTTTTGCCTGTAGGTGTGTTTAGCGGTGGTATAGTTGTTTTCTTTTTTAGAACAGTTTTGGTGAACTGCCAAAGCGAATTGTTTCTTGTACTCAGTGATTGAATTAGTTTATTATACGTTGAGTGGTTAAAATATATTATTGCTCTTTTCGTTATTGTAGTGAGTAAGTTCAATTCTTTTTTCACTTAAGTCGATTTTGTTATATTCCATAGTCTTCTGGTTTTATTTTTAATTTTAATTAAGTTTAGTATGGTCTTGGGTAGATTTGTGTTGGGTGTTTTTGTGACGTATGGAGGCTTATTGTCTTGCAGGGATTTGACTGTGTTGATAATTAGGTTATTTAATTGTGTAATTGATTGTTCGATTTCCAGTGGGGTATTTAACGTTTTAAATTGCGGCGTTTTATTAATGATTATTTTTTTAAATGATTTCCAATTAATTCGCGTGTTTAATGAGTGGGTGGGGTTATGTGAGGGGGAAAGTTGCTGGGTTGAAATGATGACAGGAAGATGATCAGAATCCAATTCAAATATGGGAGAACTATAGAATTTGATTTGTGTGTTAGTTATTACAGTATCCAGAATATCCGGGAGTTTGTTTTTGGTCGTGGGGGTAGTATGTTGGTTCAGGGGGAGGGATTAGCTGTAGTTTTAAATCTGATATAATTTTATACAATTGTAACCCAGCGGTATTGGAAGTTCTACAGCCCCAGTGAACGACCTTGGAATTGAGATCTCCGACAAGTATTGTGGGGGTGTTTAGTTGGAATAGTAATCCAAAATTG